>SWBL01000110.1:0-144277 GCA_024195585.1 Aureobasidium sp. EXF-3400
TCGTCGCCGCTGAGGGTGTCAAGTCTCTCTTCAAGGGTGCTGGTGCCAACATCCTCCGTGGTGTTGCCGGTGCCGGTGTCCTGTCCATCTACGACCAGGTCCAGCTCATCCTCTTCGGCAAGAAGTTCAAGGGTGGTTCCGGTTAAATGCTCTCTTCGTCAATCATTCAGAGCAAAGCATAGGGGATGAAGAACGAACGATGTATTACCTGTCTGCCGATGGAGGACAGCTCCAACTCAAAAGCGGCTCAATCGGCCTGGCGATGAGGAGGGGAGTTTGGGAAATGATGTTTTCTGGGGCGGTTTCGAATATACCAGCCTGTTATCGTCTTTCCTCATGTATCACAAATAAATTTCAGGCGTTTTCTTTTGATCATGACCTTTGTTCCAACCATCTCTATTTGAAAGTGATTACTGTATGGCCAAAAACTTGTCTTTGGATTGTCGTGTCTCGTGCCGCAGATGCTCTTTCTGTACACATAACACCGTCCATCATGGACAAGCATGGAGTTCAGCACCGTGCCTGCCGATTTGCAGTGACTAGATGTTCAGTTGTGCTGCAGTCGGTACGATCTGTTCATCGAGCTACTCCATGTGCTGCCAGCTGGCATGTCTGGCAAAGGGAAGGTATGATGGACGTCACATGTCACATGACCTACTCTTCACAAAGGGACGACAATAGAAGGCCTAGTCAAAGGCAGACATGACTACAAGTATTTCTACGTCTACCATTGACCCATAACACACTCACGAGTCAGACAATCATGCCACCAATTCCGATCTACGCCGATGCGCCCATCTCGGCCGCAGCCAAAGCAGACGCTATAACTCCTCAGACGGCACCCACTCCAACGCGCACGACCGACCTGCCAGCGACTACAACTTCCACGAGCAACAGCAGCTATCCCGCCGCCCAACCCGGTGCTGCAGCCGGTCCTGCACCTACCGGCAGCGTCTCGAGACCACCTCCTCCACCACCCACTAGCACCATCCCTACCAGCCTTCAAAGCGATGGCCCACCACCTCCCCAACCCGGAGCTGTGCCTATGCCATCTTCAACACTTGCTCGCTCCAACGGCTACGACTCCAACAGTCCAGCTGCTCCAAGAGCACAACCCATGCCACAACAACTCAATATTGCCCCGCCCACCACAACCAGCTTAGCCACCCATAGCACAGCTACCGCAGCATCACCAACCTCTCCCACCCGTCGTCCAGTGACCTTGCCAATGGGCCCCGTATCTCCAACAATGCACAGCCGACCCCAAAGCATCTCTTCACACCCACCAGGCTATCAACAGAACCCCTACGCCGCAGAAATGACATCTGCTCAGCGTGCCAGCCTCGAAGCTGTAGAGGCAGCAGAAAGAGGCCGCAAATCTGGTCGCAATAGTATCAGCGAGTGGATCTCTGGCGAGGACGATAACTTCGGAAGTCCAGCCACCGGCACTTCGAAGATGCTTGATGCTGTCTCGGGATATGCTTCCAAGTTGGGCCAGTGGGCTGGCAAGGCCAACGACTTTGCGAGCAAGAAGCTCGGATAGTCTTGCGATCTTCTTGTTGAAGCTGCCACATCAATGCTTGAGGATGGCGAGGTAATCAATCGAGACTGCATTGGGGGTTTCTTGGAGTGCGTTTGTGAGTTGGTTGGGATGTTGTTCGGGTTGTGATGGGGGCAATACACATGCATTATGACTTTTCACGTTCGCTTATGTCAGAGTACGACGATACACAGTGTGTTATAGACACAAAACGCAATGCACGATCATTAAATTACTGCCTTTATCACTTCCCACATAAAGAAACAGCTCGATAAGCAGACCGTGAAGGGCAGTCATGGGTTATACCCTTAGAGGAAGCTGTACGCAGACGTTACTCTCCTTTGATAAGTGTCGTGCAGCTCCCAAGTGGCAATCTTTGGCATACATAACAGGAGCAAGTTTGCTGAATGCCGGTCTTCTCAGAGACAGTCTCTTGTACACATTTAGTCGAAGTCGAGAGGACCATAGGCATGATCGAATTGTTCCTTTAAATTTCGAAGCAATATTCTATAAGATGCCCCAGATACCATGCGTGTGCAAAAGCTATTCTATGTCGTGACCATCTGATATCGAATAGAGTAGAGAAATCTAGTAAACACCTGGCAAGATCTTCCATCTGACAATGGCGCAGTAGCGGTTCCAGTCGTTGCCATACTTAGCACGGCAGTGAGCGTCGTCTCTACGCTCGCGGTGAATCAGGAGGACAGCGAAGTAGAGCATGTAGAAGTAAGTGATGGGCGTGCCCCAGCCAGCCATCTCGCCATTGGGTCCTTGGCTGATGATCTTGTCACCAGTGAGAGCAGCAGTGTGCACGACATAACCAGAGAGCCAGGTAGGAAGGCAGTATGCCCATGACATGACCCAATCACCAAGGTAGTTGATGTGACGGGCAGTTCCCCACCAGCCAGAGGTCAGGAGACGGGTTCCGCGGGCAGTTTCGATGTACTCCAGGTGCTTCACATCGGGGTGGTCAGGGTTGGTTCTGAACTTGTTCTTCTCACCATTGCTGGAGCGGAAGATGTAGTAGCCTGTGAGTTGGACAGCCATGATGAAGGCGACCTTGGCCCAGCCGAGGTGAACGGCGTGAATTGAAAGGTAGCGAGCCTGGATACTGTAGATGAAAGGAACCCATACAAGATCGCCAAAGGCAAGCATACAGCCAAAACCATCAGTGGTGATATCCATGGTGGTCATGATGGCGGGTTCGTTCCACAGTGCGTCGAGGACGTACCAGGCCTGAGTACCGACAACGATGTACATGGAATCAGTCACAGTGCCGTAGGTGCCGTATTGACGAGCAGCAAAGGCCAGATCAAGCAGAATCCAGCCGAGAAGACCAGGTCTCAGCTCCATGAAAGCCTTGATGTCGACCTCACCAAAGATGGGGATTTGTACGCGAGGGTTGAGCTCTCTTCCAATGAACCAATCGTAAATCATGTTGCCAGTAGCGCCTCCCTGAGCGAGCTCACGGTTGTTGGGGTCGTTGGGCTTGACGGAGAAGGAGCGAACGTAGCAGAAGGTGGCGAGGAAGTAGCTGATGAGGATGTTTGTAGTCAGGAGCTGAAGGTAGTTGTTGTTGATAAAGGTCCAGACAGGGAAGTCGGCGCCCTGGAGGAAGGTACCAGCGGCGGCGATGGCGAGGATGAACATGGCTGAGGCAAAGGCATTGAAGCGGTATGTCAATCGGCCACCGGAGGCCAAGACAGTACCTTGGACTTGATGAGCGGGCAGGAAGGTTTGGAGGGCAAGACTGAGAGTGTAGTAGCCAAGGGTTGCGACAACAGCTTGGGTGTTGAGGAGGCCAGCGACACCAGGCCAGCCGACTTCTTGCTTGAGTTTGTCGAGTGTGAGAGTGGAGGGATTGGTCAATGATGGTGGAGGGCATCCAGAAGCATCGTTGCAAAAGAAGGCGAAGATGTAGCAAACGAGGGGTAGTCCGAACGAGATGCCAATGGCACCCAGACTGATGGACGTGTTAGCATTTTCCCTCAGGAGAATTGACGAGCGAAAGAACTCACGGGCCGCCAAACTCGTAGCCGTGAGCTTGAGTCGTTACAGCCATTGGTATGCGAAGAGGGTGGTGGGAAGGGGGAGAAGGAGGAATGGCGAAAGGTCAAAAGACAAACATAGACAATGACATGGATTGGCTCGATTGAATTTAATGACAATGACATGGTACGATTTCCTTAGGGCAATCAGCCCTCGGCAGACGGACCCGAACCCCAGATGATGAATGATGGGCCTGTCTCGATCTAAAATCGGGGTCCTGGCCGCCGCGGCTCAATGATGCTTGGGCGTGGCTTGTCAAGCCCTGTACAACTGTGCTGCAGTTCAACACCATATTTTTACCCATACTCGACAGCTAACACCCGGCCATGCACCCATCCATCTTGTACCATCTGCTGGCATTTGGTCTGCCCGTCGCACTCGGCGCCGCTGCTTCCGACGACTCCAAGGCGAAGAAGGAGATCCACGCACCCTGTACCATCCGCTCGCCGACATCCGGCGCCTTCTTCGACCTCAACCCCATACACGTCGTCCTGCCCGAGGACCCCAAGAAAGCGAGTAAAGATGCCCGGAACGAGTCTTGGTCTGCTCGTGGCTACGACTATGGCGCCAACTTTACCCTCAACTTCTGCGGTCCAGTAGTCGAGAATCTGACCAATGTCGTTGGTCTTGATGAGGCAAGGTGGCAGAATGTCAGCGCTTTCTACATGTTGGACGGAAAGACATACAGCATAGGGTAAATTCTTTCTCTCTCAGAACCTTCCTTGTACCACGCCGCTAAATGCTTCTCAACAGCCAACAAAGCTCCCAGCCTGTCTTCCGTGGCCGCAAACTTGTCTTGAACTATACCGACGGATCGCCATGCCCTGACCTTCCCGTATCTTCCCTGAGCCCACGAGGAATTATCGGCGACGACGACGATGATGACGACAGAGATGACAAGGACCGCAAGGACAAAGACGATGAAGACGACAAGAAGGGCAGAAAGGGAGGCAGCAAGGAGCCCTCTACCCACCTGACCCGTCGCAAGAACACAATCATCTCTCTACTATGCAACACAGACCCTCTGGCTCCTCTCAACACCGTTTCCTTTGTTGCTTCCCCGGACAGCTGCACCTATATTTTCGAGGCTCGCTCCTCGGCTGCCTGTGGAGGCATCGAGGTTGCCAAACAGCAACTCGGCCCCAGCGGCGTCTTTGGTGTCATCGCCTTGATTGCCGTCATAGTATACGTTGTCGGTGGTTGTGTATACCAGCGCACCGTCATGCACCAGAGAGGTTGGAGGCAATTGCCAAACTACTCGCTCTGGGCCGGCATTGCTAGTTTTGTCTCGGTAAGTTATTACTCATCTACATATCATGATTAGCCGCGACTGACCATCGCTCTACAGGACATGTTTATCATTCTATTCTCCTCATGCGCACGCTTCCTGCCCGGGCGCAAGGGCTACAACCGAGTAGGCAACAACTTCAACGGCTCCAGCGCCGGAAGACGCGGCCGTTCAAACTCGGACGATGAGAACAGATTGATCGATCAACTGGACGAGGAGTGGGAAGACTAGACATGTTCTCGTCTCCTTCTCCTTGACCCTTTGTAGCATTCTTTCCCTGTTGCCCTTGCACTTCTAAGCTGTCTCGAGAGACACCCAAAATGAACACGATAATGGCGTTCTCACTTTTCTTGTTTCTTTTTCGGGCGGGTCTTTGGATAGAGATGAAATCTTTGATACGAAACGAAACGAACCAACCTCCCATCTGACTATCTCCATATAACTCGCCATTTGTGCGTACAAGTTTTCACAAAACTGTCAGCAAACAAGCATGGCCGAAACTCGTGTCCTCAGAAATTCGATGAATTGTGGTTTATATAGCCTGAATATTAAAATGAGAGTACTCGCTGTTTCTGCAGGGGAATCTGTGCATTGAATCAAGGAAATCCGAGTTGTGAAAAAAGGAAAAAGCAGAGATAACGCGCTCGTGAAACTGAGAAAGGAAAGATGCTCAGCGCCGTCCCAATGCAACAAAATCAGTAACAAGAAAAAGACAGATGACAAGAAACAAAAGATCTCGGATCAAGTCAATCGCCAGAACTCGCAAGGACCGCAACGGACTGGTATGCGACAGCAAACCCAAGCCGAATTACTTGTCTGCCTAATGCCTGCCTCTCTTCCCTTTCAATGTTGGAAACTTTTTGTATACTTTCTTCTCTTCAATCTGACCAGTCCCATACTCTTTTGAGGAACGCAGCCATGTTGACTCGCTTGGACTTGATCTCTAACATCCACGGATGTTCCAGCATCCGCCAGGGTGTTGCTCGTCGATTGGGCTCCTTTTCCAGACTACGTCGTCCTGAGTCAGCTTGGCTTGCATATGTCGAACGGAAATTATGAACTTACCAGCACTCGATGAAGTATTTGAAATTCTCGCTCCATCGAATGTCCTGTCCGTCAGGGGTATCGATCTCGTCCTTGAGCTTTGGAATAGGCTGGGAGACGATATAGGTTAAGAGGTCGATAAGTCCGGCTCTAGGTTGCATCTCCGTCTCCGTCCCGTCAGCTGGGAAGGGGAATCTGTGCTGCGCCACCTCAAGTAGTGTAACACCCAGACTCCACACATCGGAAGTAATGGTGTAGCTTTGACCAGTTATACGTTCTGGTGCCATGTAGTATGAAGTTCCGATGAATGTGTTTGCGTCACCTTTGGTGCCGAATTCTCCAGACACACCAAAGTCACAGAGTTTCACCTCGCCAGATCGGGTGAGCAGGATGTTGGACGGCTTGATGTCGCGGTGAATGATACGATGACTGTGCAGGTAGGTGAGTCCATTGAGCACACCTTCAGCCACTTTGCCCAAGACTTTTTCGCCTGTGCGACCGCCGAGTTTCTTGACCTCGCGGTAGACCGAGTCCAGAGAACCACCCTCGCAGTATTCCATACTGATACCGATGGTGCCATGGGTTTCGTCAATGAACGCACCATAGTAGCGGCAGATGTGCGAAGAGGCACAGTTTTTGTTGAATGAGAGCTCGCGTACAATCTGTTTCTTGACGTCCGGATTAGGGTCTGTCGTAATGATCTGTGCAAGTGGTCAGCTGTCTGTACATGATTTTGCAATCAATATGCCAACCTTCAGCGCAAAGACTGTCTTTCCACCTTTGAGTATACACCTGTTGACAGCACCTCCTGCACCTTCACCCAGGCTCCCAAGCTCGACAATCCTATTCTCCTTAGCAGCCACTTTCCAGCCAGCATCGTCCAAATCCTCAACGTCGAGCGCTCTTCCTTTCTCCAAGCTCAGCTTCTCCAGATCTGGTAATAACGCTCCCTGCATGCTGCCATCCCTTTCCATAGCAGCACCACCAAGTCCGCCAGCGGACGATGCCGAGTATAACGAGCCAGCAGCAGAAAGGGGATCTTGAGAGTTGGATTGCCCGCCGATTAGGCCGGCCAGTGAGGCCGAGTAAGAAGAAGCGGTAGTAGAGGTAGAATAGTTGTTGCTCGCACCATTGCTGTTGGATCTCGAACGAGCACTATCATCACTGCTGCCACAGCCCTGACCGGTCGAGAGCCCAGTGACTTGTAGTGGAGGCAGTTTTCCTCTTGTAGCCCGAGCAGTTTCTTGAGGGATCCCATGACTCCCCATGGGTGTAGCCAGACTCAGCTTTGGAGGCGCCTGGCGAGGCGGTATTTGTAGAGGAGGTACGGCATGTGAGTTGCTGGTAGGATTGAGTGGTCTAGCATTGGGAGAGGGTGGTATGGCCAGGCCGAGCTTGGGTGTGCGTGAGGCACTCGTGTTCCTGCTGCCGGGAATTGGCGGTCTCAGGAGTGGTGCTGGCGAGGCCATGTCGACCGAATCGACGGGCGGTCGCAAGACACCCGACGAGGACGACGGAGGCGTAGACGGAGGATCTTGGTGGTCGGCCACGACGGGCAGGTAACGCTGGTTGGGTAGAGAGGAAGTTCTCTAGGTGGCAGAGAAGGTGGTGGAAGTGACGCGCGGCGGGGGTTTCTGGAGGAACGAAGCCCGGAGGAGGTATTGAGCGACTTCAAGGTTGTTGTATGTTCGGAACAAGAATCGAGGACGAGCAGATTCCAGATAGGATGTTTCTTCTTGACCAGCGGATCGAGTCAGTTCAATTCAAGACTTGGCAGGTACTCAAGGATGGAAGCTACGACATGGGGTCCTCTAGCCCGCCCCGAAGCCAACGCATCATCCTGCCGCCGAGGGACGACTTACTTGAAGATGTTTCTAGATTGATCTTGTGTCTGCTTACAGCCACCGTTGAAGAGAGGGTATTAGGTCTTCTAAAGATGAAATGGGCGAAAGGGGTTTCAATAACTTGCTGACCGGTCGGTCGTCAATAGTCAATATAGAGGCGCAGACTTGGTGCAGCCAATCCCATCTTTTACCGCCGGCCATTGCGGGCAGCCCCAATGGTGTGTTTCCATGGATGCAATTCACCTATCGCGCATGCGCCTATTCTGCAACATGCTCTGCATCATGTGCGCTTTCATCTCTGTCGGGCACACTGACCTCCATTTCACGCATTCAGCTGCTGCTCTCTGACCAACATCTGTCGGTCTGGTCGTCGTCATCATCTCGTCCGCGCTAGCCGCCTATCGCGTCCAGCTACGTGCTCTCTCTGGTTGGTTATCTGCCATGGCAACACAGGCTGCATACTACCGTATGATTATTCACCTCTGCCCATGTTTCAGGTGCCGGAAAGTTGGGCGATCACCTACCGTATCTTTGTACATCTAGAGGCAGCAGTGCAACATGTTTTCCCCGAGCCACGGGGCGTGTTCATGCATGCTTGTGCCTCGGTCATTGTGGGCATAAGCACATGTCGAGTTCAGCACTCAAGCTTTACGAGGTAACGCATGCATGTATTTGCGCTTGGTATCTATCGTGATATCATGATGGCTCCAATATTATGGATTTACAAGGCGCTGGCAGCGGTGAGCTTGCTCTTGAGGTCGTCCTTCTTGAGAGCCTGGATGTCCGAGTTGCCGCCAATGTGTTCCTTGTTGATGAAGATGTTGGGCACGCTGCGCTGGCTGGTCATCTCGGCAAGAGCGTTCTGGATGTCGGCACCGTCGTCTATCGGGCGAAGGGTCAGCGGTTGGTTTCGATCAATATGCTGACACAACAGGCATGCGACTTACCGATCTGGTCGAGCTCAAGAGCGTAGAACTTGGCGCCGGACTTGGACAACAGCTCCTTGGTGGCCTTGCAATAAGGGCAGTACGACTTGGAGAAGACGGCTGTGCAAAGTCAGCAAGTAGGCTCGGCCACAAAGGCTGTTGTTATCAAAGGAACTGCGTACCAACGCCGTTCTGGTCGATAATGTTCTGTGCCTTGGTCTTTGCTGACGACATGCTGGCGGGACTGGTCGCGCGTGTGAAGAAGCTTCGTACGAAGTTAATGGTGGGCGATTTGTGAGGGACCGAAGTCGTATGTAGTAGTAGGATTGATGGTTTGTATACGAGAGGGGTATTTGGCTTTGGCTTGCTTTATTGGAATGAGAGAGCTTACAAAGCGAGCACTTGTTGCTCGGGCAAAATATGACGTTGCTTGACTCTGAATTCACAATTCTAGAAGCCGCTCATCTATCGCCATCATGATCGATTCTTCAGCCGCAACTACTTGGTTTGCCTCAAAGGTCAGACGAAATCAAGGTGAAGCTAGAAAGGTGATATGAAGCATCTCTTTCAGGTGGAAAGAAAAAATGCGCATACAAAATGCCCGGTTCAATGGACAAATGCACGTTTCGGTGAACAGGAAGAAGAATGGCGGAGCTCTCGAGCTGGCTTGGCGAGAGTGAATGCATCATGAGATTATTGCCATGTTGAAACACACTTGACTTTTGAACATCACAACCATGTCCAGCAGCACAATGGCCACCCCTTGTCGCTCAGCGATGCGACTGCTCTCGGCCAGATCGAGATGTATGCTCCAACCTTCGCGTATCACGTCGCCCTTGGCGCAAACTCGCTACTCGTCAAGATACAGCAATCCGGCAGCTCGTGCAACCGGCTCGACTCTCTCAGCCAAAGTTCCTTCTTTCCTCGACCAGCACCAGACTGTCGACAGTGACGATGTAGAAGCTCGTCCGATAAACCCGCTGGACGAACTCGCTGCCCGCCGCGAGTTTGAAGCGAAACGTTCAAATGCCATGCAGCGTATGCGATTCGCCGCCGTCGGTCTGCTTATGAGTGTTGGTGGTCTTGCCCTCACGCTCTACAACATTGATCTGGATGAACTGGAAAAGAGTGCCAACAAGAAGAAGGCTCAGCTAGATGCTGGGCCAGGCTCGGAAGATTTCCACGGCCGGCACGTACATATTATTGGCGCTGGTGACGACAAGAGAATTGTAGCCGAGGGTGAACAAGAGCTGGACCTGGTAAAGACAGGCAGCGGCAGCGTACCCTACTTCCCCCGTAAGATCTTCTTGCCTGTTCCCGGCTCCAAGACTGCCAGATCAGAAACAGCCCAACCCAACTCGCGCATCAACCCTGGCAACGTGCAAAACCAAGAAGAATACACCTTGGTCGGTCTCGGTATCCGCACCGTCTCCTTCTTGTCCATCGAAGTCTATGTCATGGGTCTCTACGTTCGTACTCAAGATGTTTCAACTCTGCAAGCTCGCCTCATTCACCTCATCAATCCCAACGCTTCTACCCTTGTACCTGGCGAGAAGGATGGCCTCAAGCAACGCATGCTCGACCCCGACACTAGTGTCGAGATCTGGGAGAAGATGCTGCGGGAAGAAGGCATCCGTTCTGCCTGGCGCGTTGTCCCCTCTAAAAACACCGACTTTGCCCATCTACGTGATGGCTGGGTCAACGGAATCAAACGCGCCACCACTGAGATCAACAGAGTCAAGCAGCAGAACCCTGCAATTGTCACCTCAGACTATGAGAACGAGTCTTTCGGCGATGCCATGCGTGACTTCAAGGCCATGTTCAGTGGCGGCCGTACACCCAAGGGCTCCGTGGTACTCATGTTGAGAGATGCCCCTGGATCAATGGAAGTCTTGTTCGAAGATCCGGCCAAGGGCACTGGCATCGAGAGAGTAGGCAAAGTCGAGGACCCCAGAATCAGCAGGCTGATCTGGATGGGTTACCTAGCAGGCAAGAACGTCAGCTCGGAACCGACGAGAAAGGCCGTGGTTGATGGCTTTGTAGGATTTGCTGGTCGTCCTGTTGGATCAGTTGAGACGATGGTCGTTTAGACACTTGTATATACTACATTCCAATAACCAACAGTACATTAGTTCCTTACCATGTTCGTTATCTTGTAAGAGGTAAATGTGATTTGCGAACCCTTCAAAGGCTTCTGCAGAAGAGAGTAGGAAGTTAATATTCCACCACCGACATAACCCCAACGCCTTGCTAAAATGAGAACCCGAAACCTTGATCTAGAACTACAACCTAATATTACCATCGTTACTGCTGCTACCGCCAAACAGCTTTCCAAAGAAGTTGCCACCATCACCAGAGCTTTGAGCACCTTCATCGTTGTTTCCGCCCATCCACCTAGGTTTCTTAAAACCCTCTCCAATTTCCCGGAGCCAGGCTGGTGTTTCCACTGTATCGAAAGTGTTGCGCATGCGCTGACTGACATCCTGGAAGAAAGCTCTTTCACTTGTGTCTTCGTCCTCGTCAGGCATCCGAGCAGCGGCTCTTCTTGCCGTAGAACCACGGGTATTGTTGTTCATTCGGGATGGTCGGTTGAGGTCGGCACTATGGCGCGGTGATGGTTCAGTTGATGACAACAGACTGGAAGACGCCAAATTCAGTTGTGATCCATCGGCTTGGAGCTCGCGTTCGATGAGAATACGACCCTCGCGCCAAGTGCCTGCTCCTGGCTCGTCGTGTTCGTCTTCGAGTACACCAAAGCCGATGACATTCTTGACCTTGCCATAGAGGTTGAAGAGTGTCGCAACAACAGGGACCAGAACAACAATCGGGAAATAAGCCGAAAAGTTGCCGATCACAGGAGTAAGGTTGATCAAGCGTCCAAGGAATCGGAAGAAGGTGGTACCTTCGCTGATCGTAGGATCGATCATAGTGATGAAGTTGAAACTCAGAGGGACCGTGAGCTTGGCCACCTGCAAGCTGTACCAACATGCACTCTCGGCATATGTTTGACGACGCACAAGCGCACGATTGCCCCAGACCTTGACTTCTGTTACGGAGTACAAGGCTGCGGCACACATGTACAGCAACCACGCAGCTGAGATCATCTGACCAGCGAAACCGATTTGCCCACGAGAGCTTGAGGGATGATGGACAACACTCATGCCAACTAACGAGAGTTTTGGCTCCATCTCGTGGACCACTTCTGACCAGAGCAAGACGACGGATGCACAGGCTAGGAAGATTCCTGCAATGACACGCAGAGCAGGCAAGACATGAACCTGGATGTGATAGCGCATGTTTGCTGCTTTCGGACGTTGTGACGACGACAAATCGAGGAGCGACTGCAATCTAGCAGCCTGCCTGACAAGGTGGTTCCACTCGCCAGTGAAGCGTGCGCGCTTGTGTCGGGCGCGTTTCACTTTTCGAGATAGCTCTGCCAGATATCTCTCCGTCACCACGGGTGGAGGCGCAGGTACAGAGGCATAAGTAACAGCCGGGCGAGATTCAGGCAGACTGGACACATCGTAAAGCTCTTCCACCCAATCCTGCAAATCCCGGGGCATCGTGTTCTTGCGCTGACGTAGTTGAAGGACCTGAGTCTCAACTTGGTGTAGGTCCTCGATAGCTTCGTCCAGCTTGTCGTGTATACCCGGCGCGTGGCTCTGAAGCCTCTTTAATCTGGCACTGACGCTAGCATCTCTTATAAGACGACGTGGTATGGCGACAAGTCCGTGACCCATAAGGTAGATGGCCAGCACCAGACCGTACGCGTATGCCATGGCCATGACCAGTGCTTTGAGTGTTGTGGCTTTGGTCGTAGTATCATCATGGCGATTCTGCCAAAAGAAGTAGATGGCACCAGCGGATCCAAGGGATAGTGTAATGAGCTGGTAACGCGCATTGGATCGGAGGGAGTAGATGAAGCGATCTTTTGGTTCTCTGTAACCAGAGTCACAGTATTCGCCAAGTAGAGGAAGGACAAACCTAGGCCAGATGTTAGCCGACTATTAATAATTATAGATGAGAGATCGACAGACCATGTCAAGCAAAAGGTCAGCCAGTACGCCAGCCTCCAAGCGACCAGCATGACATTATCCGGCAGCCATATTCCTCTTTGGCCATCGGTATCGGTGCCAGAAGATGAAGCCAAGTCAATAGGAACCAGAAAGACTATGGATGATGGAAGAGCCAGAGCCAAGAAGACAGGGATCAAAAGGTAGGCGGGAGTAGTCCGTAAGGGAAGATAGTATCGAAGGAGGAGAACAACAGTTACTGAGATGGACAGTAGGGCAAGCACGGCGAAGACGTCGGAGCCCACGGATGAAGAGGGAGCCATATTGTTTGACAATCGAACAGAGACCAGCTTATTGTGAAGGACAGGAAGGGCACATGGTGTTGACCGAACGGGCGATGAGACAGGACAAAAGGCTGAGCAATAGTTGCGATTGGGACAGGCAAATTATGTAGAAAGTTATTGCGGCCTCAGACGGACTCGTCGGAAAACACACAGCCGGTCGCCAGTCGCGAGTCGGTGACGCAGGAGGATTTGATGATTGCGACAGGGGAAAGACGTTGGCAACGGTTGCCGAACAAAGAGGCCCTGTTTTAGGTTCTTGGCCAAGCAAATCAATCTTCTGTGCTTGCCCCGCTGGCTTTCTAAACAATCTGTTTGAACATCTCTCGCCAGCCAAAGGCACAACCACTACACAACTCCATCACATCACTTTACGCTTTCACCATGTCTGAAGCCGAGAACAAGCCCCAGGACGTCGCTGCCGACGCTCCCAAGTCCGACGAGACCAAGACCGTCACCGAGCAAGCCACTGAGACCGCCGCCGCTGCCGCCTCGGCCGTCAAGGACAATGTTTTCAGCATGTTCGGCGGTGGCCCCAAGAAGGAGAAGGCCGAAGAGAAGGACGAGGGTGCCGACGAGCCCAGCGGAAGCTCCAAGGCTACCGCCGCAAAGGCTGCTGACGATGTGAGACGATGCGCACTACTCAAAGAACGACACAAATGCTGATACAAACCCAACAGGAGGAGGAGCCCGACGAGAAGGAGCCTGACGTTCACTTCGAGCCCGTTGTCCACCTTACCGAGAAAGTCGACACCAAGACACACGAGGAGAGCGAGGAGCAGACTTTCAAGATGCGCGCCAAGCTCTTCAAGTTCGACCGTGACAGCAGAGAGTGGAAGGAGCGCGGTACCGGCGAGGTCCGTCTTCTCAAGCACAAGGAGAACGGCAGAACCAGACTTGTTATGCGTCGTGACAAGACCCTGAAGGTCTGCGCCAACCACTATGTTGTTCCCGACATGAAGCTCTCCCCCAACGTCGGCAGCGACCGCTCGTGGGTCTGGAACGCTTCGGCCGATGTTTCTGAGGGTGAGCCTGAGGCTCAGACTCTTGCTATCCGTTTCGGCAACAGCGAGAGTAAGTTCAAAGCATAAGTCCTTCAGCTCAAGACATGGATGCTAACATATCTGCAGACGCCAACCTGTTCAAGGAGGCTTTCATCAAGGCCCAGCAGGAGAACGAGGCCCTCTTCAACAAGTCTGACTAGATTGTTGCTTCAGCACCAGCATAACGACGCCGCCGCCATTTGTGCACCACCAAGCAGTAGCCAGGCCCAGAATCCCAAAGCTCCCTATCCCATGCACACGCCACATCTTCCTCATCCACTTCACCATGCATACCTGACGAAGACACCGAGACGCATTCTGCATTCAGCATTCTGGGCGTTCGGCACTGCATCCCCCTCCCCATATCCCCTGTCCTCTCGGTGACGGCTTGAGATGATGATGAATGTTTCCCAAGTCTCGTTAGCGCCTTCATCTAAATAGAGCACATGATGGTTAATGTATCTACCTTCTCCAATTCTTAACCGCACCCTCTCTCCTCTCCTGCTCGCATGTGTGAAAGACAAGATGTAGTGAAAGCGGGTGACGTCGTCATTCTGCCAGCAAGGCGGTCAGGGCGATATTGGGCATCCCCGCAAACTTCCCGACACGCTCACCTGTCGCGTCGGCGTCGGCGCAAAAGCAGCAGAGGGTGCTTCTTATTACATACAACATCCTTGTCACTCGCGCCTTTTGTGCTCACATTCTAGAGAACTATATAATTACATCGTCGCGCCGACGCTCTTGCTGTTCTCGGGCCCCACCACCGTCTTACCATGCCTGACGTACGCCCACTTCCGCCTATGCTAGCTCGTCAGTATACTGACGCGCATACAGATCAAACGCCAGATCAAGCTCGTCACCGAGCAGCACGTCTTGTAAGTCACTTCCTGCCATTATCAATGTGGCTAGTAGTTCGAGTCATCTAATAAGTACCTTTTCATCAACAGGCCTGATGTCCCTTCAGAAGTCGAGGGCTTCCCCATGCGCGAATGGAGCATCGAAGTCTACGTAGTCGGCCCTAATGACGAACAACTACCTGCCACCTGTTTCGAGAAGGTCACCTACCGCCTGCACGAGTCCTTCGGCAAGCGTGCCAACCAGAGTACGCCGTCCCCACTCCGACTTGACTTGCGATATTCCTACTAGAAAGAGAACGATATTGATACAATCGTATGATGCAGGTCTCAAGCAAGCTCCCTTCAGGATCCAAGAACAAGGATGGGGTGAATTCGACATGTCCATCGTTCTCACGCCCTTTTCTCAGCCCAAGGGCGAGCAGACCATTTTCCACGACTTGAACTTCCAGCAAGAACGCTATGAGAGCGTGCAGCAGTTTGTATGCTGGCCCTATGCTATTCTGCTCATCTCAGAACTAATTGCTTTTCCTTAGACTTTCCGTAACCCCAAGCCTGAGCTCGTTGACAGGCTAAGAGAATCCGGTCCCGTCGGCGATGCCAATGGTGCTGCTAAGCCTGAGAAGAGAAAGAAGGCATCCAAGACTGTTTGTTCTTCTGCCGATCCAGATCCCGAACATGACTGACTATCTTAACAGCAAGTCGATATGGAGAAGTTGGCAGAGGGTCTCGAGCGACTTGGCGAAGACGACCTCCTGCACGTCGTCCAGTTGGTGCACGACAACAAGACCGAAGAGACATACACCAAGAATGACGTCGAAAGTGAGTATCCCAAACATGTTGTTGAAGCCCGGTACTAACAAACTATGCAGATGGCGAGTTCCATGTCGATCTCTACACCCTCCCTGATCAGCTCATCAAGATGCTGTGGGACTTCGTCAACCAGAAAGTCAACATTGCAGACTTTTGATCATCTCGACAGAGTTTGAACTTTCGCAATTGCTTTGATTCGCTCAGGACAAGTCAGCGCCTGTTCAAGAGTAGAATTTTGCTACCTGGACCACATATACGTGTCAAGCCCTCATAAGCGGCACGAACACGAAGGTCGGAAGAATGATAAGAGGGAGTGCAGACGCAGCAGCAAGGATTGAGGGGGCGTTTGACGACAACATAATCGATACCCATCGCAAACAACGATATGGCTTTATTTTTACTTCTCCTTGAGCTAGAAGAAAATCTTATACCTCAACACTACAGCACCCTTATGCGTGAACGATATTATCTGTGACGTTTACACTAATTCCCGCGCTCCTACGTTGACGCATTGCAACAACCAGGGCTGTAGAGAAAGACGACTACATATGTATCACTTACTTAAAACGTAGCATCACAAACTTGTGACGATATACGACGCAAAGAAGATTTGTTCAGACCGTTGCTTGTATTTTTGATGACCTTTCTTGAAAGCAAAAGCAACCATGTAATCCCTTTCCCATACCCAACAAAAGAATGTTACCGCAATCCTTCATAATATTCATTCCGCAATGTAGTTTCCATCATAATGTCCATCCTGCAATGTAGTCGTTCCATCCCAATATTCATCCTGTGATGCAATATAATTATTTCCTCCTTGAAAATTCGCCGGTGGTCTGTCTGTAATTGGTCGGACCACGTTAGCGCTCGATGTCTTCAACCTAGATCTCACCTCCATCCATCTGCTGATCCTCTGCAGCGGCGATGAGTAGGTCGGCTTTTTCGCTGATATCGGCGTCGTCGAGGATATTTGTTTGACCAGTGTGTCTGTGAACCCAGTCTCTGATGAATCTTGTCTGCTCTCCGGAGAGGCGTATGCACAGAGGTGTTTTCAGACATGCACGCTTGCCGAATCTTAGCCTCAACCCGCCGGATTTAGACTGGTGGAAGAAGGTCAGTGTTCGGGGGTTACTTTGGCCGCTGTTCAGGTGAACCCTCAGAGCGCGTCTGTTGCGCAGAGTTATGTGTTCATGGTCATGAACTAGCCTTTTGGCTTCAGTGGTGGTCTTGCGTGTTACCTTGCCCAGCTTCAGCTTCAGTCCAGAACGGGGCTGATGGAAGAATGTGAGGGTTTTGGGGTTACCTGGTGCGTCGTTGAAGTGGACCTTCAGAGCGCGTCTGCCGTTGGCTTCGATGTGCTCGTGGTGGTGGACGAGTTTCTCTGATTGTCTGGCAGATGCAGAGCGAAGCTGCATGGTAAAAGGAACAGGAGACATGGTCGTTTCTGTGATGAGAAAACAGAGGATGTCTGTAGTAGTGGATAGGCAATCTTACGCTGTGTAATCGCGTTTGGTAGAGTTGCCGTTTATGTGTGGTTTGTCTAGACTTGATGGTGTCTGTGACTTGATGGATGGATAGAAAGAAGGGAAACAAATTGTGGAAGATTGTTCTCCTCAAATATTCAGACTCACGTTCGCTGTGTGCAATCGTAGCGATGCGTTAGATTTCTCGTGGCAATGCGTTAGATAGATGCTCGAGGTGCAGCCGGTTTGAGAGAGATATCGAGAGATCTCTTACCCACTCGACTATCTCCTGCAAGCCAGCGACGGCGTCTGCCCAAGGGCCGAAACCTCTGCACTCTCGCCATCACTTCCTCTCAGCTGAAAGGAGAAGCCACCACAGTTCAAGGCTGGGTCGAGTAGCTTGCACAAAAAGGAGCGTGAGTAGAATATTATATTACCAGTGTCCTCTAGGCATGAAAAGTAGGAAATCCACCATTGGCAGGTCTCACTATCGTCTTGGTATAGAACCTAGCCGAGAGCCGGAGACGCTATCTTGCTCGATAGGGGACGAAATCCGCGACATCGCTAAAACATTATGTTTCCTGGCTGGAAGCTTTACAGCTCTGACCGGGTGACGTTTGGTGAACAGTGTCCAGGATCTTTTGAGAGCCGACATCCTTTTGTCCTGAGAACGTCACCGTGGTGATTCTTCTTTGTCACATCCAGCTACACAGAGCAGATCTCGGAACTAAGAAGTCTTTGGAAAATATTGAGCTTCGCGTCGAAGGTCTGATAACATGACAAAGTCATAAGGTTGATGGGATTTTGTTTTTTCGGTAGTATCCTGGTTGTGTCTGGCGTCAAAAGCCGCCTTCACTTCTTTTTCCAAGTAGATGCTATAGCAAGCTTTCTCCGGAGTCCTTGTCGATTTGATAACAAGGAAGCCAAGGTGCTTAGAGAACGCTCGAGATCCTGGAGCACGACGTTGGCAGAACGCCGAAAGAGGAAGGCGGCACGATCTCCAAGCGACTTTCTTCTTTCTAGTCGTAATATATTTTGTATCTTCAATCGACTTTCTTTCTCGTCGCACTACAGCTTAGACATGCTCCTGATGTGCGGACGTGTGGGTAATGCTATGTCCAAATGATGGTCACATTGTGCTGTAGATTGACCATGGCTGAGGCACATATGGAATGATCGGAAAGACCAATCATTATGGATTAGCTTTCTGCAAGATCAATATCGCTGAACTGCGGCTATCAAGTACAAAACTGTAACTGCAGTTGAAATGGAAAAGGATGTTTGGGCATGCAGGAAGCCGCTTGTTGAGACAAACGAAGTGAAAGGACTACGCGCTTGCCTGCGACGCGCCTTCCACTTCCACAACTCGTTGAGTTCTGCTTTCCTTCCTCTCACTTACCTCACGACTACATTTACCTTGCCAATCCGCAGTCTCTCCTCTCTGCCCATCACACCTCTGCAGCTCGTCTTGCCCCTCCACCCATTATTTGATCTCGACAGTCCTCTGTTTCACCATGGTAAGTCTTCGAAAAACGAGCCCTCCCTCTCTCAACACCAGGCGTCCAGAAGGATAGATTCAGCAGCAAGCAGTTCCTATGCCGGCGCTTGGTGGCTCGAAGTTGTTACGATTAACCAGCCTGTCCGGCTTCTGTACCCTTGTTCTTTTCACATTCAGCATCTGACGTTTCTCATTAGGGAGCTTGGGGTTATGATCTTTTCCAGAGTGACACAGACCTGGACACAGTCGAAATGCTCGACGATGCTGCCGACCTGAACGAAGTCAAGAAGAAAATCATCGCCGACCGAGCCAGATACTCTTTCAAGTCTGAGGAGAAAGAGGAGGCCAGCAACAAGGACGCTGATACAGATGACAACACTGAAGACGATGACATCTACATGACCCTGTACAACCCTTCTCACCCGGTAAGTCACGACTGAGGTGCTGAAGCCACAAGCGTAGCTACATCGCTAATACTGCCTTCCCGTCAGGACTTGGTTCAGCAGCACCTTGACAGTGGTGTCCTTACACGCATGATCAACAATTTTCGTGATAAGGGGCAAGGAAACGCTCTCTGCCTTCTCATCGCCTGTGCCATGTAACTCGGCTGCAACGTTCCCGATTGGTGTCGCCAGGAACTCATCTTGACCTACCAAAAGTGTCGTCTTCCACCTGAGGGCGAAGTCCGCTTTGGCAAAGCTCTTCGTGACTATCGCAACGGCATTCCATATCCCTTCAACTGCAAGGGTCTCAACCTTACCGTCAACACCGGAAATCCTTTCTACAAGGAATCCGAAATCTTCTGGATGAGACTTGAGGAAGTTCCCGCTGGCGAAGAGATCACTCAGGAGAACACCACCATTGAACGCGTGTATGGTGACTTCAATCAACCTGTTGATGTTTGCGGCAACTGTGGCGCCAAGCATTGCGATGATGGAAGTCCTTTGAAGCGCTGCGCAGGCTGCAAGGAAAGGTAAGAGTATACACATCGTCCTTCTCACATGTTGGCCCCATATCACTTCTGCGTCTTAGTCCTTGATCTTCTTGACAGCTTACTGATGGTTCTCAGACTGTACTGCTCCAAGACTTGCCAAAAGGCCCACACCCCCAAGCACTCATGTCTCTGCCCCGGTTTCAGAAAGGCTCACGAAGAGCAGCCCGCTGATGCTTGCGGTAACTGTGGTGCGAAGCAGGCAAAGGATGGAAGCGCCCTGAAGCGTTGTGCACGCTGCAAGAACAGAGCCTACTGCTCAGTCGAATGTCAGAAGGAGCACTATCCTGCTCATGCCCCGAAGTGCAAGGCAGAGGCTGAAGAGGCAAAGGAGAACGACGATGGTCGTGTCAAAGGACTGAATGTTCTTCAGACTTGGTAAGCTCAATGAGAATATGGAACCAGATGCTTCTCACCAACGAACACGAGGCGCAAGAAAAGTATCAGGGAAGTTCGACGCATTTGCTTGAAGCTTGTAATTATCAGATCTGGTTCGTCAGTTGCTAGCTACGAAGAACACGAAACAGAGTATCACTATCAGCTGTTGCAATGACTTTTCGAATACCAGCCAAGTTTTTTGTATGTTCATCCTTGGTCAAACGAAATATGCTGAGACGAGGCTCGATCGTGCAAGTGACTAGGCAACGTCTTCTTCGTATGCTATAGTTGTAGATGAGAACATGCAGTACCAAGACGCAACATTTTCGTGTTGGAATTGTTTTCCGATCGAAGACATATCGAACCCTGCACCTGAGGTTCAGACCCATCTATAGGCCGACGTTGCTCTAGACAGCACTCGACCCATCATCTCTATGCATCGAACATTTTCCCTTGACATATCTGACGCCCATATAGTCCTTTTTGGCATTTGGACACACAGCAAATGGTCCTTTGGGTCTTCGGAGTTCGCATTGAATGACCGTTTCCGAGTCTGTGCTGCAGGCCTGATTGTTGCAGGGTGGTGTTCGGTATCTGGTCGAGACGACTGAGATGTGGCACATCCTCTTTTCCAGTTTTCAGAATTGGATCGTGGATCAAGGACGTCTGACCAAGCATATCTAATGCTTGTGTGACTGTGCATTTCATTTCAGATTTTGTTTGCGTGGGTATAGATAGCGAGACTTACTGCCGTGAGGATGGCCTTTCGGATCCACGTTGAAGATTCACTACAGTCATGATCGACAAGGCCTTATATCATTCTTCAAATTCTCTCACGAGCTTGCTAAGTTTCAGCAGTTCGCACACTGCTTCCGTGTGACATGTGAGGAGATTATCACAGGGTATAGCTGAGCCAATGAGTGTATGCGATCTCAGTGTACCTTGAGCTTGGAGAGTAGTACATTCTGAAAACAAGATGAAATTGTGCAACCCAAAGCCTAAATGTAGATATTGCAATACAAAAGAGAGGTCAGGCGATGAACTGCCCCATGCGACGAAAAGAATGTTATTGTGTTACAGTGTCTCTGATAATCTGGTGAGCTTTACACTAACAGACCGGTCACGCCGTTCACGACGGAGGTCAAGGTTGAGGCCACGCCGCTAAGGGCACCTGTGAGGTTTGCAAGGGTGTAGAGTGTGTCGTTCTCAATCTCTCCGGTGGCGGCGTTGAGGCCGATCAGTACCGCTTTCAAACTGTTCTCTCCTAGGATAACTCCTTCGGGAATCTGTTCTCCGCTTGCAGCATTCAGCTCGATAAGCATCGCAGCCAGGCTGGCCAAAGTGGTTGGTGTCTGTGGTGGTTGCCAGCCAAGTTCGTAGGGAAGTCTCTCTTCTTCGAACAAGCTGCGCACGTACTCCAATGGTGCGACTCCGGTAACCGGGTCACCCATAGTCGACAGGTACAGAGCTGTCTCACCGTAGCTGAGAATGAATTGGACTGGACCGTAGCTGAAGTTGGGGTCTCTAGAGGCTTCCGTGTTGACGCGGTTGAATTTGGCTTTGGCGGCGACCGGGATGGAGGTATTGTCCATACCGCTGTAGTAAGCGAGTACCGTATCGAAGATGGTTTGATTAAAGCTGTAGTTGTTGCCTGTGGAGGCATCGGCACGGGACAACGAAGCGTCGTGCTCGATCAAGAAGTCATGTCGATCCAGCATGTCCAGGTCGAAGTACAGGCCTGACGTCAAAGGGTCAGGGTTGGAGCCAATTCCTGCTGTGCCGATGAGAAGGGTGAAGTCGGCACCAACATTGAACCCTTTCTGCAAGCAGTCGATCAAGATTGGAATGGTGTATCCTTTGCCGCTTCGGGGGCAGATGTCGTGGTTCGCCAATGTGTTCAGGCCAGGACATGGAGAGCGGACTGTCAAACTGTCAGAACGGCACTCTAACTCGAATGGTTATACCAATCTTCATACCTTCTCCGCTCTGAGGCGGGTGCCAAGCTGGGTAGTTGCTGGAAGTGCTGCTTGAGGTGGTGACAGCTTTGACTAGAGGTTTGAGAGAAAGCAGACTGGGATCTCTACGGAGATTGCCCATTCCCGGAAATGCAGAGGCATACTGGGCCAGGGCACCAATGAGTAGGACTGAGGAAGACTTCATACTGCACAGCGGGCTCTCACAGAACAACTAATGAAACGAAGATGCAAGGAGAAGCAAAGCACCCACCTTAAGAATTGGAACAGACTGTTCATCGTCATGACTCGTCGATGGTCTATTGGTTCAGCTGGTTTAACTTACAGGACGGTCCATCTGGTCAAAGGCTGGTCGTCACTGTACCGAATTTCAGAACCATGGATCGACATGGATCTGCAGATCCACACGTGGAAGACGGCACTCTGGCCGTAGCAGGTAATCGCACAGAGCTATTCGCACAAAGGGAGATTAGTGATTGGATCGTGCTGTGTTATTACAGATAGTGCGGCGCCAGTGCCTCGGTCGAAATGGCGATGTTCGACAGGTGCGAGCAGTGCGAGTGCAAGTCCGAGGAGTTGTGGCTGAGAATAGGTAATTTTAAGCTCGAAGCCGGTACACTTGTAAAGATCGAATTCGACATGAAGGCTGTCAAAAGGCGTCTCCTGTCTCGGTCCAGTATCGAAGGTCCGTCATGGCTTGTCATGAAACAGTAGACAGCTGAGCAAAAATTTGCTAGCGAGACGGAAACAAGAGGCGCGCGAAGGTGCAGCTGAATCGCAGGTGTGCACAAGAGCGGATGCAGCCGAGAACAAACAGCAAGAGGCACGTGGGACAATTGAGATGGGGGACAGGAACCAGAGCACGGCCGTGGTGACGACGAGTGTTGTCGGTCTCACAAAGACGTGCTGTTTAGACTGTCTGACGAGCAGGACTAGGAAGATGATAGAATGGTGAAAGAAGAAGGCGCGATGATAGCGTCCGAGGGGCTCTTTCTTGACTCTCCACAAAACGCACGGTGCAGCGATCATTGGGCCGAGAAGTCCAAGTCGCGGGGACATGATGCTGCTTGGTGAGCAGCAAGCAACCAGCATCAAGGTGCGCCGCAAAGCAGAACTTGTGGTCAAGCACATGTCCATGTCGAAACAGAGCGGCCGCGCATAGACGACGACTGGACCGAGCTGTACAGTCTCACAATGGCAGAGGCCGATGCAACCGCAGCCGGGCCTCTGAACGAACCCGCGCCCACTCACAGCCCATCCACCTCGACTCCCTCGTCGACCAACGCACAGCAACCTTCTCCTGCCTTTGTCGCCCCCAGCGACTACTTACGACCTCGCGAGCGCGCCCATGGCTCAAAGTCAAGGGGTCCCATGAGCCCCCTCGACCATGAGCAATTGGAAGGCCTGGTCAGTCGGACCCCACCTACGCTTGCTCTACTCGTCAGCCCTCTTCTAACCATTGTCTACAGCGAGCCATTCGCGAGTTCCTCAAAGCCCGTACAAGCTATGACGTTCTGCCTCTCAGTTACCGCCTGATCGTCTTCGATACTGCTTTGTTGGTCAAAAAGAGTCTGAACATTCTCATTCAAAATGGTGCGCATACACACCCCTCATCACCTCTACCCTCATCGACCCTCCGCTGACATACAACAGGCATTGTCTCTGCTCCGCTTTGGGACTCGAAGACCTCGACCTTCGCTGGCCTCCTGACTACCTCGGACTACATCAACGTCATTCAGTACTACTGGCAAAACCCAGATGCCCTCGCCCAAGTCGATCAATTCCGTCTTAACAGTCTGCGCGATATTGAGAAAGCTATCGGCGTACAGCCCATCGAGACAGTCTCGGTGCATCCTCTTCAATCTCTCTACACGGCATGTCGTCGCATGCTCGAGTCCCGCGCTCGTCGTATTCCTCTGGTCGACGTCGATGACGAAACACAACGCGCCATGATAGTCAGTGTCTTGACCCAGTATCGCATCCTCAAGTTCGTCGCTGTCAACGTCAAAGATACCCAGAACTTGCGCAAGCCTTTGAGGGACATCGACTGCGGCACCTACGGCGACCTGCAAACCGCTACAATGGAGACTCCTGTCATGGACGTCATTCATTTGCTTGTTAAGTACAGCATATCAAACGTTCCTATTCTGGATAGCGATGGTAAGTTCTTGGATCCACCTTCCAAGCCCCCTGACTAACAACGGGCCAGGCGGCGTTGTCAATGTTTTCGAAGCAGTCGATGTCATATCACTCATTAAGGGTGGTGTATATGATGACCTGAACTTGACCGTCGGCGAAGCTCTGCTAAAGCGCTCCGAGGTAATATAATCAACTGTCTCAATGCAGAAGACCATGGCTGACATGATCTTAGGATTTCCCTGGCATTTTCACGTGTACCCTCAACGACCGCCTGGATTCCATCTTCGACACAATTCGCAAATCTCGCGTTCACCGCTTTGTTGTAATTGATGAGGACAAGAAGCTCAAAGGCTTGCTTACATTGAGTGATATCTTAGAATACGTACTTCTCGAAGGCGAAGGAGACGAGTTATGATGAATTTCGGTTTTGATACCCATGGTAAGTTGCAACAACAAGTACCACTTTTCAGTTCTTATACGAAGAATTTTTTCCACAACATTTGCATTCCATGTGCCCATCCATTGCGTCCTGATCTTCACTGTAAGTGTTTGTCCAGTCATCAAGTAGATTATCCTAAAAAAAGTCCCATTAGATGAAAATTGCCCTTAGTGTGCCAATGATGTGTGCTAAACCGATCAAACGAGTGATCGGTGTTGCACCTGGAACGCGAGTGGTCTTCCGGTTTGCCAACACGAGAATGTACATGGTGAGGTGACATCCAACCGCCTTCCCCGCATCATTCTTCCGTCGACGACATCTCTTCTTCCTGCAGAGAGACTTTGCACTCAGGATCATGCCCACCGGAGCTGGCTGACGATGTCCGGATAAAGATCAAGGATCTTCATCTTTCACGCCCTTCTCCGCACGATTGACCATCTCTCGGGCGATTATTGTCCGGACTCCTTGGTCCACAGGTAGGTATAATATCTCGTAAGATCTCTTTCCTACCCGTTGCTTCCTATGACATATCTCACATAATGCGATTCTGTCTGTCATCTGGTTCGCGTCTTGCTCCATACACTGCTGTGTTGATTGCAGCCCGTATCGTCATCTGTCAACCTTTGGGAGGTGTTGATAGTGTTTTCTCATTGGAAGTACCAAAGACAGCACTTGGTGCATCGATAAAACATGATCCTTCATTCGTCTCTTTCTCGTTCGAGCCTGCCTTCTGGGTAGAGTTTTTCGGCAATTCCAGTTCTCCCAACAAACTCGCCTTCGATCTGCTGGATTGCATTGTCGACCATGGTGGGCAGCCAACGGTCTCGTTCCCTCGATTTGCATCTTTGACCTGTGCTCATGTATTCGACAGATTCGACCCGGTGGTATTACAATGGATTTCATGATATTCAATGCGTCAGCTGGTGATCCAGTCCGTACTACAAACGCCAAAGGCGGTGTTTATCGCACGACTGTTGGACCTGCCTACTACAAAAGCTGGTCAAACTTCCCTGAAGGCACCAAGTTTGTCTCTACGTTGAACTTCGGCAATGACTCGCTTGATTTCGCTAGAGATCTGGCAGTTGCATCTGTCAAATATGCAAGTAACGACAGTATCAGCTTCTTCGAACTCGGAAACGAGCCTACGAACTACCCAGGCTCGAGATGGAAGAACAGCACAGAAGCGTACGTTCAGCAATGGAAGAATTGGACAGCTCAAATTGATGCAGCCGTCAACATGACGCTAGGTGCGGATACTGCGGTCGAGTTTGGCAGTGAGCGTTGGTGGGCTTCGTCTGCGACGACAGACCAGACTGGACTCGAGGTTCTCCCTGATGTACTCATACCTGCTGGAATTGATTCCAGAAATCAAGTGGCTGACTATTCCATACACTCATATCCATTCTCGACCTGCGATCCAGCCCGAGCAGAGCTAGCGACTATACAAAACATCCTGAATCAGACCGAGCTGGCACGCTATGCTGACGAAGACATCTATCCCTCGGCCAAAGCCGCACTGGATGCTGGCAATCGTTGGATCATTGGTGAATTCAATTCCATCTCGTGTTCTGGCAACCCGAACGTCTCGGACACTTTTGCACAGGCGCTGTGGGTGATTCAGAGTGAATTGATCTATGCTGTGCGCAATGCCTCGGCCGTATATCTCCACCAGGGAGCAGCATTGGTATTTCAGAGCAGTCAACAAGTCAATTCTGCGGGTCAAAATGGATCGCCAGGCTATTCGACATACGATATGTTTTATCCTCAAGACAGCGAGAAGCGAGGCCCCGCGAGGGTTTTGCCTAGCTTCTCCAGTCAACTCTTCATGGCTGAAGCATTTGCTATTCCTGAAACTCAGGTCCGCCAGCTCGAAACACCTTCAGGCATTGATAAGGACTATTTCTCGGCATATGCTTTCTACGTCAATGATAAACTCAACAAATTGGCCATCATCAACTCCAAGCCGTACTATGCAAACTCGACGAGCGACTTCACGGCAATACTGGATATCTCAAAGTACGGGCACTCGAAGAAGGGGATCCGCGCGTGGTTGAAAAGATTGAGTGCTCCTTATATCAACGAAGGCAACGCAAACAATACCACTTGGGCAGGCCAAGCATTCGATCAGGGCCATGAAACCGGACATCTCCTTATTGAAACAGTTGGGCGCGATGGTCTGGTGCACGTCAGGGGAAGTGAGGCCGTACTCGTCTTCTTTGACAAGCGAGATGCAAACATGGATGCGTGCTAGATTTGTTGAGTTACATGCGCATACAAGCTGCCATCGTTGCTTTTCTTCCTAACATTCTTTCCGTGCTCTGCAGCATATACTGCGTACATGAACCTCTGAAGCCGAGTGCCGTGCCTGAAGCCCAGACGGTAATAGCTTTAGATCAACTTTACAACCGTCTCCGTAGACCCCAAGGTATCCACACTCGGTCTGTACAGTGTACCAGCCTCAGACGACACTCTCGCGTCTTCATCGTTTTTTGAAGCGTCAAGTGGCTGGTACAGCGCCTCGCTCTCACGTGAATGGCGAGGCTTTTCGGCTGGAATGCGAGTGATGCTAGGAATGATTCCTGCACTGATGTGTGTATGACAATTTGGGCACGTTCGCGCGAGTGTAAACGTCTTACACATTCTGAAGAGGTGACGGAGGACGAAGAAGGCGTGGATACAGCTGTTCAGGACACGTATGTTAGCATAATACATACAGGAAGAACAAGAAGGAGATGTTCAGCTTACAAATCCATCAATAATGGTACTGTCCCATAAGTTCCCAGCATGACGACTCCGCCGTCCTCCCATCTCCTGCGACCAGCACTGAGCACCCAGAACGGCAGCAATATGCTAAAGATAAGAATGGCGAGAGACGTGTCGATGTACAAGACCAGCTGACTCCATCGAAAGTTTACCTTCAAGGAGAGCAGACCGAATGTAGCGGAGAAAAATGCAGGAATGATACCAAGAGCAGGAACCGTAGTGGTAGACACAATGCCATAAGGGATCAGGAGGCCTAAAGCAGGAAAGAAAGCGATCAGAGTTGTGGTGCGGAGGATACGGTCGAGAGGGCTTGGGCTGTCCATGATGCGTGTTCAGTCGTTGTGGTTATGATGCTGGTTATCTTTGTGGAAAGAATGGTACTTCAATAGGATTGGCGCGGTCTTCTTATACAGATACCTGTGAAGAACAAGGACGATAGCTGCGCCTCGTTAACGTGTCCCATTGTTTTTTCGACAAGGCATCAACATTATTCCTCCCCTCGTCAGTCTACAAGGCACCGATGTTCGATTGGCGTATGTGCTTCGAAGTGGATCTGGAGTACTCGTTTTCGCAACGGGAGATGGCCTCGCAGGATTCAGGGGCACGTCCGGTGAAGCGTAAGAACTTGAGTTAAACATAATCTGCGGCTATACAGCATGATTCGTTAAGTTTGGTGAGTAAGCAGGTACTCTTTGTACATTCGCCAGGAATAATTGCACAAAACATCCACAATTCCATTCTGTTATATACGCTTTCTGTTTATCATTCATTCAGGCGGACGACATATTCGCAAGACCCGTCTATCGCAATAGGTCGACGTTAGGCATCCAACATCTCGGCCACTATACCCAATTGGCTGACTTGTGATATCCGAAAAGTTCTTGGAATACCAAGCATGATGGTGATTTTCACATGCCTTCCTAAAATCAGTATATGTCATTTTCTCTCTCGTCCCTCGATACCAGGCTTCTCCTTGAACCAGCCTTGAATTGTTTACACAATCATAGGAAGGAGCTCGTACTGAACCTTTTGAGGTAGTGGCTATGAACCATGCTCGAGTGATGATGAGCAATCAGGCATAGAGCTCACATGAGACGCAGCAGCAAGAACAGCCCCGCTTCCCACGAAATTCCCTGAGTAAGTGTGTTCGCAATATCCAATGCTATATTGAGACGTGGAAGACGGGAATTGAAAGTTGAAACGTGTGCCGCGTGCGTGAGAAGCTCTCCCCACACCGTTGGGAAAAGAGCTCCCTGCAGCCGTTTCTGTGGGGAATCGAAGAACCACAACAGGTGCAAAACGACGACGATTGAACAACGGGGAATGTTGCAAAACTGCTATCAGACAGATAAGCTTACAAGGACACACACCAGCTGATATAGCGGTCATCACAGCTTGTCTAGGCTGACATGGAAAAGTGCAGCGACAAGAGCTGTTCCTGTCACACCTGACAACGAAGCCACCCAGCCACCGCCGCGCTTGCAAGCGAATGCGTATGTTGACAAAACACTCGGACCTGCTAGCCTGCAGAGATCGACAGCGCAAGCACAACAAAGGCTGGGGAGATGGCGCCTACGATCAGCCATTGCCTTGCCGTATTCTTGCCATGATGGCTGGTTCAGCGTCAGGTCCCAGCACATGTCTTGCTGAGGTGGCTGTCAAAAAGCCAACAAATGGCATGGCCAACGTGAACGGGGAAGGAGCAAACCACCCGAGTGGCTCGACCGGCAGAGCAGATCCCTCGATATCGGGTTACAGTTTCCACTAACCTCTACTATCCACCTGGAAACGGGCGGGTACAGCGATAACAAACAGGGTGCAGGTCAAATGAAAGGTCAATCAATCACCTTGGCCTCTTTCCACTTTATTTAGTATCCTGCAAGACAAATCACCTTCGTCACCTTAGCATCTCCTCCTTCCTTACTCCGCTTTCCAAATCCCAATTCTCCCCCGACAAGGACTTTCAGTTCGTTCTTGTTGTCCTTTCGAGTTGTTCAAGGACAGTTCGTGAGGTCTTCAAGAAAGAACACTTGACATCCAGCAAGCTGGATTTTGAAGCAAGAGTGAGTGCTTATCACCAGATTCAGATGGCTAGTGCAGCAATTGATCAGGCTCTCGCAGGTCCCCATCCCTTTCAGTGGTATGGTCTTCCTCGTTATTCTCCACCAGCACTCAGCTCACATTGTGCAGTCTTCCCGTCCACGTATAGGAGTGACACTGTCACCAAATCTACAGAGATCAAAGTAGAAGAGCAGGTCAACCTTTCCAGCTCGCACGGCGGACGGGAAGGTCACGAAACTCGCTACACCTCATCCCAGGCACCTCCGTCCCGCCGCTTCGAAGAGGAGATCAGAGTCACAGAGAAAGACAGCTACCGTCGTCCAGGACGCAGAGAAGAGAACATCCACATCTACGAAGAAGAGCGTACGTCTCGTCCCAACAGACAGACCAAGATCAGTATTGAACAAGACCGGTAAGTCGAGCGTTTCATCTTGCATTCCCCCTCCAATGGCTGCCTGCACGCATGCAAGCAAGATCAGCATCAGTCCACCGCTTTTTCTCGCTTCGGCACGCGCGGGCGGATCGAGCGGTTCAGGCACTAAAGCAGTGACATGAACCAGCTCTCCACCCACTAGCGTGTTGCCATGTCAACTGCAGTGTCCATGCTGCTCGTCCAAGCTTCTATCACTCATATCCTCCCCTTGACCTGACTCTCTTCCCGAACCGTTGCTTCCCTTCTTTGCTCAGGCCAGTCCCACTGACAACCCCAGCTATCGTGAACCTTACCAACGTTACGTCGACGCACAGATTGACGTTCGTGACAAGACCTACGACCACCAGTACCGTACTACCCACGGTCCTACAACTCATCTCGGATCAGAGGTCGACGTTACCGAGCGTGACTATCGTCGCCGAACCAGCCCCATAGCTCAGGACTCCTACGCCCAGGACACATCCGGCTCTTACGTCCAGGACTACCCCAACACTACCTCTGCTCGAGACTACTACCACACATCTCCAGCCAAAGAGGAAGTACGTGTCAAGTCTGAGACTCGTACTACCGTCGACCCTCCCAAGAAACGCAAGTTTGATATGGGATATTACGACGACGAAGGCCAATATCACTCTTTCCGTGACGGACTTCACCGTGCTGCTGACCACATCCTCCACCCCATCCACGGACCTCGTCACCACCACCAGCATCACCATCACTCCGAGCCTGTTGAAGAAGTCATTGAAGAACGTGAGACCGTGACAACCATGTCTGCTCCTCGTCGTTCCGCTGGCCGCTCCGGTCCTAGCAGTGCCGTCTCGATTCCCTGCCACCACATCCGCATCGGTGATCTGTTGTATCTACAAGGTCGTCCTTGCCAGGTCATTCGTATCACTACCTCTTCTCAGACTGGTCAGCACCGTTACCTTGGTGTCGACCTCTTCACCAAGCAGCTGCAAGAGGAATCTTCCTTCATCTCCAACCCTTCCCCATCGGTTGTAGTTCAGCAGATGTATGGACCCGTGTTCAAGCAGTACCGTGTCCTTGACATCCGCGATGATGGAAACGTTGTTGCTATGACCGAGACTGGCGATGTCAAGCAAGGTCTTCCTGTCATTGACCAGAGCAACTTGTTGCAGCGCCTCACTGATGCTTTCGACGAGGGTCGTGGCAGCATCAGAGTTCTGGTTCTCACTGATGAAGGCCGTGAGCTTGCTGTCGACTACAGAGTCGTGAACGGTAGCAGACTGTAAGCCAGTGCAGGTATGTTGATGTGTCATGTCCGTCTTATCAGTATGTCACTTACCAATGAAAGGAATGAAACGAGACCCGACCAACTGTTGTCCTCTAGGACTCACGCAAGGGTTCAGCCAACGGAACAGAGCTGGAAACATATAGGCTCTGAACCATGAACGACAAATGTTATGCCCTCCTTTGATAGTTTGAATGATAGCTAAGAATTGAAACGAGAGATTTTTGATCATTGACAACATCTATGACACGTGTTGCCTTTCCCAATGACTTCAAATGCTTGTTGGTGTGATTTTCGGCCAAGGTTGACCGGATTAACAAGGAGTCAAATCTTGTGACCACACCAGACTATATTCATTTTGCTCAGCCTCCTTGTTCAACTATGTCGCAGCAAATATATTGGCGCATGCCTAGAAACAAGATTTATATCGAAAGGAACCTGTCAAAGTGGTTATCAAGCGAGCGATGAGCATGCTTTGTGGACATTCTTTGGAAAAGACTACAGGGATCTGACAGTCTGCCCGATGTTCAAAAACCTGATACAGCACTATAGAGCAGGGCAAACGCGTCAGCTGGTACCTGCTTTGTAGACGTTTGAGACGAGTTGGTCGATGCATTTGATGTATCCTAGTAGCGATCCCTTTTGTGGCGACCCTGACAGGGCCAGTTGGCAGTCAGGCATCCAAGAAAAAGATGGCAAGCAAGATCAGAAACACGTTGGCAGATGTCATTGGTGTTGGAGCAGCATGACACGTGAGACGAGCACACTGCCACCCTGCCACCCTGCCACAGAGGCGGCGATGATCCAGTAAAAATAGTAAGACCGGCTTGTGGCTTCCTCGGAGCTAGTCGCGTTCCTTGGCCCTATGACACGCCGAAAGTCCCGAGTTTTGTGGGGTTAAGAGGAGCTCTGACGATGCTTTTACAAACGGTCGTTGAGCCTCGTTGTTCGAAACAGGCTGTCATCTGCTTCGACCTGTTCTAGCTGCAGATTTTCCAGGTGCATGGACTTCGATCAATGTTCCGGAAATAGTTATGGGGAGTTGGTACTTGCTAAAGTACTGTGGGAGCAGCAGGATGAGACGAGCTCGATAGAGTTAACGCAGTGTCGGAAGCACAGTTGAAGCAGGAACCACCAAAGCTCAGCTTAATAAGTTGGAGTTGTCCAGCGACCCCGTCGTCATTGTTGGTGACGTAAAAGCCGGTTGCGTGTTGTGGTTTGCCTGTCTCAGCATTTGTGCGACTTCCAACTACTTTACGTGTCTGAATTGTCTCTTGTCTTCCTTCCTCCACCTCAAACATCTGTACTTAACCCGCACAATCACAACTCAACCAATTCATATAGCATGCTTTCGGAAGGCGCAAGATTGATCGGTGAGAGCGGCAAGAGCTATCTAGCAGTTAGCCCGTTGGGTCAAAGCAACGTCTGGACCGCTGTCGAACAAAGCAACGACCCGAAGAAACCACTCCAAGTGGTTGTTATCAAGGAACCTGGTGAAGTCGACACACAGCCAGGATGGCCCAGCTTCCAGAATGAAATGGTCATGCATGAAGTCTTCAAAGACTCACCATCCATCAGACAACAAATCGACAGGATCCCTCCTACAAACACCGGTGGTCCGCCAATGATTGTCTTGGAAATTACAGAAACCACTCTCTGGACTGCACGCACAAAACGACCCATGTCTCTCGCTGAAATCAAGACTGTCGCCAAAGATGTCCTCGTTGGCCTGCGCGACGTACATGCTGCCGGTCTGGTATATGCAGACCTCAAGCCCCAGAACATCATGGTCGACGGCTTCAATGCCGAATCGGAAGATAAGGACGACCATCTGAAGGCCAAGCTAGGTGACCTAGGTCTTGTCATGGAACCCATGAACGGCAAAGTCCAGCCCATCACGTACCGCGCTCCCGAGGTCTACCTTAAAGGCGACATTACCTCTCGAGTCGACGTGTGGGGCTGGGCTCTCATCTATTGCCATTTGCTCGAAGCCCGCACCCGCTTCTCCAAGACTGGTCTCTACGACGATCTCGAAACAAAGAATGGAGGCATGATTGAAAGAGAAGATGCTGTCAAGAAGGCTCTGATGAATGACTACAAGCTACAAAACGAACCTGTGTATGGAAACGTCCCTCTGCCGCCAAACGACCCAAGCAAACACAAGGGTGATCAGTGGGAGCTTTTGCGCCAACGTGGTCTGGAAGACGGAGAAGTTGATTTCCTCAGATGGGTTCTGAAGGCCGACCCCTATCAGCGGCCAACTGTCCTTCAAATCTTGGAGAGCGGATGGCTAGACAAGACTGCAGAAGAAGTAGCTGCAGGCTTCGCTCCTCCTGAGTTCGAGCATCTTGAGTACGACCCCAAGCGTGCCACTCCAGACGAGGTCGCTGCACAAGAACGGCAAGAAGCAACCAACAACCAGCAAGACCAAGGTCATTATTTTAGCCGGCCCTCACGAGAGACCAGACCCGTCATGACGGAGAAGCGTTTCCACAGCGCTGAAGACGAGGTACCTGTCAAGAAGATGTACGTGCCTGACGACTCATTGACGGCGCCGGCAGAGCAGCAACAAGCAGGGTCTGCCTCTGCTGCCACTTCTACCCAGTCTGTTCAGACGAGCTCGTCAGCCACACAGCCCACAACCTTCAAGAGCGTGGAAACGAGCTCACCATCACAGCCTACCCCATTCAAGGATGTGGGCTCCTCCGTTCAGAATACTGCCGCTCCTGTCACCATTGGCAGCAACGGCTCTTCCCAGAGCACTATGGCTGCTGCTCCGCTCAAGGGTGTGGACACGACTGAGTCCCAATCCATCGCTTCCCGCTTCGCAAGTTCTACGGAGAGCAAGATGGCCCCAAACGAATTCACAGACATCACCAGTGATGCCTCAGCCCCTGTGCAATTCAAAGATGTCACCGAGAGCATCCAGTCCACTACAAAAAGACCACCATTGAACACGAACAACACTGGAACCTTCCTGTCATACAGATAAAGTGAGGTTGAGAGCATGGAGATCACAATATTTATTTCAAGTAATCATAAAGCGCTGGTTAGAGTAGCTAATGTTCAATTCATCAATGCATTCGATTTTAATACAACAAGAGAAGATATCAAACAAAAAAATCCAGTTCGTGTACTGTGGCTCCCCTGTGCGAATCGTGACATCGTAAAACCCAAAACCTCTTAGTCTTCCGTGGTCTTGACCGAGTTCTTGACCCCTTCGACCACAGTCTCGCTGATGTTCTGCACCCTCTCACCAACATCGCTGCTGACGCTCTGCATTGTCTCGCCAATGTTGCTGCCGACATTCTGCACACTCTCACCGACATTGCTAGATTCAACTGCGTTTTTGACGCCTTCGACAACAGTCTCGCCAACATTCTGCACGCGGTGGCCAGCTTCCTTGCCAGCCTCAACGGCACTCTCTGCCACGTCCACCGCTACACCCTTGACTCTTTCGAATTCACTCTTTGCCTGTTCGCTCACAGAGCCAAGATCATGAGGCCATTGTTTTGTCGCTTTGAGGATTGCGTAATAGGCTGAGATGATGAGGACGTGGATGCGCTCTTTGAGCACCATGCTAAGTCCATGTCCGAGGAAGCCTTTGACGACTTCGGCGTCTAGACCGCTGTACAGACCTTTCACACCTTCAGTGTTGTAGATGTTGGTTAGCGAGCGAATGATGGCGAGTTGTTGGATCTGCTGCCAGAAGACTAGTCGCAGGACTTTCTTAGATCTGGCAGTGATTTTAGAGTCGGAGGATAGGTCTGGTTTTTCTGAGTAGGAAGGTGGTGTGCGTTGTGTGTCTTCTGCCATGGGACGAGATACTTGTGCACGGCTTTTAGCTAGACTGAAGGGGTAGGTGACTGTTGATGCGATGGCTTTCGACAAGGCGGCCATCAAGAACAAGGCCTTTGGTCCTGGTTTGTCGCGCTGAGAGCGAGGGAGCACCGTCCTCTTTAGAAGGTTCTGGAGTAGGAAGGTCAAGGCAGGGTTGAGTGTTAAGATCAAACTGGCACTGTAACCGGCCCAGAAGCCTCCTAGACCACGCTCGCTACGGATCTGGAGGAAGATGTCTTTGACACTGAGCTTGGATGCCATGCCTGGCGGTACAGTAGAGGTCTTGTCTCTTGCAGCAATCAAAGCGGCAGTCTGCTTCCTGGTAACGATTTGTTGGATGGGAGTTGTTACGAACTTTGACAAAGCTCCTGCAGCTATGCCGACACTCAGCTCATTGAGAACAGGCAGGGACTTGGTGCCCAGTTTCTTCTGCTGTCGCTGGCGGAAAGCTGTGTAGGCGAGGAAGAACAAAAAGCTGTCAATGATGCTCTTTGCCGTGTCGGCTGCGCAGCCGTTCCAGAAGGCCTGGAGTCCACCTTCATGAGTGTATATTTTCTGAGCTGCATCGGCGAGACTGGTGTATTCGGCATCGTCTGCTTCTTTTGCGGCCGAGGGAGCCTCGCCGGGCTGTTTTAATTGTTGCTGGACTTGGAGACGAGTGATGACGAGGTCGAGAGGATAAAGAATGATATGCGACAAAGCAGTGCCAGCAGAACCTGCTACAGCATGGCCTAGGGCAGGCAGACCTATGCCATCAGTACTGGGTCCTCGTTGTTCATTTTGCTCCTGGATCTTGTGGTAGAGCTCGAAAGCATCCTCAACACCATAGTCAGCAGAGTAATTCAGACGGTCAATGGCGCTCAAGAGGCGTGATACCAGCTGACTGTTGTAGACGGACATGGTGGTGTGATGTTTCTACAGGACGAGTCAGCAGGGCACCTCGGGTTTCGAGAAGACAAGTGGGCTCAGACGCACCTTTTATTATATCTGTCTAGGCACACGCGCTGCTCTGCGGGGCAAGGATACTTGGGCTGTAGTATACTGCGGAGGTCATGCAGAAGAGACGACTCCTTCAGCCTCTCTCGAGTCTCGATGTGCAGGTGTGCAGCGTCCCACCCCACGGTGCCACTCTCGTTTTCCCCAGGTTCTCTGTCGTCATCGGCTGACGAGCCGAGGCATGTGAAAGTGACACAATCTAACAGTGGAAGAAGACATTACTTTTGACTGATATCCAGCTCTAAATCAATGCGCAACAACAAAGAATGTGTTAGTGATGAGGCATACCACCATGACCAGCAGTCCATAGATCGCCAGCCCAAGACTGAGCTTGCGCAGAATGTTGTTCCATCCCCCCGATACCACTTCGCCGTCCACCTCTGCCTCTTCATCATCGTCCTCCTTGAGCAATCGTTGGTGATGCGGCGAGTCTGGCGATGATATCTTGTAATAGAACAGTCCTGGAAGAATGAAACTGATCGATGTGCTTCCTGTACTGCCCACGTATGCTAGCACCACTGACAGAGATGACACGGTCATGGCTACAATGTAGCTCAAGATGATGATGGCTGTGGTAATAATTGCGAAACGTCTGTCACTCATCTCTCCACGGCCTCTCTGCGAATTGTTCCCAGAGTTCAGGAGAGTGGATCGAGATGGAGACCCATTGACAGAAGCATACTCTGGCTGTTTACGCGAGGCCGGGCGCCATTTAAGTACTGCGTCGACCGAAGCGCGGCAAGGATGAACCTGTAGAGGGTATGAGAACATGACAAGCACAACAATCGCTGCTTTGCCGATTGTCGATGCGACCGAAGGAATGTCTGGTATTGATTAGAGCTGCACGACAGCAGAAAATGAGCTTGTCTAACTTACATTGAGCGACAATATTGCCAGCGACATTGTCACCAAAAGTCAAGTAGCCAGTGATGGCAACGAGCAGATAGATACTGCCCGAGCTACCAATACTGGCCAAGACGACAGACGTGGTCTTGAAAGGACTGTTGTCCTCAATCTCGTTGAGAATCGAGAACATCTACTAAAATGAGCATTTGACAAAAGAACGAGCACAAGGGCGATAGTTACATTTTGATGGCACGTATAAGCAAAGACGATGACAGGGAAACTGGCCAAGACAGGCACGATACCCTTGTCGGGCACGATGCTAATCTCGCCCTTGAGACCCATGTCATCGCCTTTTGCAAAGTGATAGACGACCAAGACGACAAGGTAACCAATCGAGACCAGGGCAATAATGCTAGTGTATTTGAGCGAATCGAGTCTGCGGAGGAAAGAGAGAGGAATAACAACGAGCCTGGTCACATGTCAGAGAACAATCGGGGCAGAGTCGAGACAGGCACATGCAATGCTCACATGAAAGCAGTGACCCAGAAATGTCTGTCCAGCAGATAGTCGGCAGCAGGAGTGTCTGTGAAGCCTCGGACTACGCCAGGCATGAGATCACCAATAATGATGAGATAACTAATGCCGACACCGAAACACTTGATGGCGATTGCAGCATCGAAAATGACAGCAGCGTTGGGGTATGTGATTTGGCTCAGAGCGAAGAAGCTCGCGCTGCCACGATCCAGGTATCTCGCACATCTTGTTTGAAGGTAAAGACCGAAGCCAGAAGTAAGACCAGACCAGATGATGACGAGGATGCCGAGCACGATGCCCATGTTGGACAGGGCCGAGGGCATGGCCAGCACGCCGGCACCGACAATGGTATTGACCAAGTTGATGACACTACTGATCCAGCTGGCCTGGCCGTGGACACCATTTTCCTTGCGACGCGGACGGCGCGACATGCTGGCGGTGCTGTTGGGGCGAGACGACGAGTCGCTGGGCGGCGAGCGAATCGAGGCGTAACTGGTCATAATGGATGGTATGCGACTGGAACTGAGGGTGCTGAGCCGGCGACAAAGACTTCAGCAGCGACAGACCATGGTACAAGAGAGAGAGTTTGCGAGGCCAGATAATAAAACCGTCATGTCTCTCAGTCGTTATCGTCCGGCCAAGCCACGCCGAGCGAGCGGCTCTCGGCTGCCGACTGTTGATCACTTGAAGCTCGCCATTTCTCGTCATGAACACAGCAGCCTTCCAAGTTGTCTTCACATCACACCATCATGTCATCCGTCGCGCACGATACCGCCTTCTACACCCTGGCTGCCCTAGAGCAGCGACTGCAACGCGTCCGTTTCTTGCTCTACGGTACCTCTACCGCGACCGACCCGGACACCAACGTCGAAACGCCTGCCGACACAACTGTAACTCAATCCATTGCTTCAAGACTACACGCTCTGCAATCCGACTTCAACTCCCTCCTGTCCAACAACAAGCCTGCTCGGGAAATCGTTGCACTGCGTAAATCCCGCCTGCCGTCCGACCTGCTTCCTGCCCACCTGACCTCTTAATAGAATCACAACTTCAACATGACTCCCCTGACATGACCCAAGATGCTCTGGCTACCCTCGTCCTCTCCCATGCCCCCTCATACCAGGCTACGGCTGCTCGCCTGACCTCTCTCCAAGATCTGCCGCTTCCCGATCCTTCTTCCTCGGCCGCTCTGATACATCTGCTTCCTCGCTTGCAACGCGCTGCTCACAGGCAAGAAAATCAACAACAATCCATCGTTCAGCTGCGACATCAAAGTCTTGCCCTCCTCGCTAGATGGTATGATTCAGCCATCATCGGAATGGACGATTGCTGGACCGAATGGGAAGCGAGACTCATGGATCAAGAGAAACTCGTCAGAAGAGCAGAAGCCGACAAAAGGCAAAACGACAACCCTCTGTGATATTTGCGATTCAAGACCTGTTTACTCGGGACAATAGCTTTGTCACCATCTCTTCGTACTCTTGCATGCCGCCATCCAGCTTCTTGAGTCTTGTCTTGAACAAACGATATACCACTCCGCATGCCGGTGGGCCGTCTTCGCTGTCATCACTTTCCGCCTCCGATTCATCTTCGTGTGCTCCGGTCGAGTTTCCGGACGATTCGCCTTCTACTACGTATCGCATGAAAAATCGGTCATGCGTGATGAGCAAGATGGCACCTTGGTAGTTACGAAGTCTTAGACCAAGTGCTTGTATCGTGTCCGGATCTAGGTGTGTGGTGATCTCATCCAGGATGAGAAGATGAGGCGGATCCCAAAGCACTTTCGCCAACGCCAGTCGCACTTTTTGTCCACCCGAGAGAAGGCTTATAGGCACCTCTGAGGCCAATTTGCCAGCTAAGCCCAGGGAGGATAGAATGCCGCGTGCTTCCTGTTCCGAGAGAGTACCGTTTGTAAACTTCAACAGGTACGTCAGAGCAGTCAACCTGGGTTCAGCCGAGGCAATGTCCTGAAGCTTTTCGACCGCTTGCTGCGAATACAGACCGATCTTTGCTCGGGCGTGCCTTGTGATGTTGCCTTTGCATGGCGCACGGCTACTCATGCTCCCTTGTGTATCGGCAATCATCAAGGAGACCAAGGTAGACTTTCCCGAACCATTCATGCCCACTATACCTACTCGTTCTCCTGGATGGATATTGATATTGATGTTGCGCAACGCGGGTGTCTGCATTCTGCCAGTGCGGTAGTCAAAATCAACGTTCTCAAGCGAGATCAGAGCGCCTGGGAAGCGAAGTTCAGACGGGCAGACAGGAAACATCATGCGTGGTGGAGGATCAAAGTCAGGGACTTCAATACTCTCCCGCAGACTTTCGTGAAAACCCGGTCTGTCTCTGCTAAGCTTGAATCTTGTGCCTTTGGCTGAAACCTCCATGCCCATTCGCTCATTCAACTTTTTCTTTCTCGAGGACACTTGCTTGAGTTTCTTGTCGTCTCCTGAACGTCTGGCCATCTTGAGGTTCTGGTCAATAGTTGCTTGTATGTGTTTCTTCTGCTTTTCCTGGGCGGCTTGCATCTTGCTGAGGTATTTGTATGAATGCAATCTCGCAGTTTCGTAGCTGGAAACGTTGCCCCTGAAAGTTTCCAAACTCTGGTTTCGCAAGATGAGGAGTTCATCTGCGATCCCGTCTGCAAACGCTCGATCGTGTGTTACCACGATCAGGGTTACTTTTGGGTTCAGCGTTTGGATGTATCTTTCTAACCAGACGATCGCCGGCAAGTCAAGGAAATTTGTCGGTTCGTCTAACAGGAGAAGGTCTGTTGATTGGCAGAGTGCACATGCTAGACTGCAACGCGTTTTCCAGCCTCCTGATAGTTGGGAAATGGGACTTTCTATCCGTTCTGCTGAGAAGCCTATTCCGAGTAGTACGGATCGTGCTTTGGCTTCTGCGCCCAAGGCGTCCATCTAGATCGGGTCAGCATGTCAAACTTGAATGCTACATGGGGAAGCTGTACTGCTAGTAGAGATGCTTGCACATCAGTCAGCATGTCGATGGCACTCTGAGTCTCTTCCTTGACTGTCGTAGCCTCCTCAACCCCGACGTCGCTCGAGATATCCAGTTGGTCAAGCCTAGATACGCAAACGGTCAACTGTGCTCTGGTGGTAAATCAGTACCTCTTACCTTTTCAGAGCAGCAGTCAACTCTTCCTCTAACTTCGTAAGCTCTTTCCTCGCTCCTAATCCTCTTACGCCGCTTGTTCTTGATGCCCTGTGTTTCGCTTTGGCGATATCGCGTTCCAATCGCTCACATGTCAACTCACGGTATACTTTCAACATAGCAGTAGGGTCGTCGACATTATCCATTGCCGTCGACAACCTGCTTGCTTCATTGATTCGACGCTCGCGTTGTTTATCGCTGCGAAGGACATGCTCAAGAACAGTCTCGTCAGATGAGACTGGCGCAGAAGAGCCATGATCCTCATCCTCTTGTACTTGACCTAGTAGCAACATCTGTATGGAATCAGGTAGTACCAGTCCTTCGGCCATCGCTCTTAAAAGTGCTGATGCACAAAAGTAAGCATATGAGATGGTTGACATTTCCTTGAAGAACCAGAATTTCTCTGATATGCTTACTGGATTTGCCTACACCATTCCGGCCTACCAAGACGTAATGTCGACCTGGATGTAGCTGCAGTTGGGCATGGCTCAACACTTCGTGATTACCAATCGTGATGCTGAGGTCTTTGACTGTAATCTTTGAACTGTTTAGTACACTCTTCTATCTTGTATTGCTAGCGATATTAGGTACCTCGGTCGAAGCAGATTCTTGTTTCAGTTTGTGGAAACGGCTCTGTTGGGTGGTAACATTGAGGACTGCTTTTCTGGTCACAACCATGATTTTGAGTTGATAAGTAAGATGTCTGTGAGGCAGAAGTAGAGAAACATTGCTAGTATTTGTATACTCAAAAACACACAAAGCTGTGTTTGGCCAGGGTCATCTATGTGTGGTCACTCGATAGGGCACCGCACGGAAATAAGGTTGCATGCGGTGACCCAAATAGTGGTCTTGCTGAACCACAGTACCTACCTATCATGCTCCAAGAATCACCTTACTGTAAGCAAGCCGAGCGATAGTTTGTGATGTTTTCCAATGTCAAACTGATGAGAAAGTGGCAATATTGATAAAGTGTAGAGTATATGATGCCACAATCGTGCGATGGTCTAGTTTCGTTGGTGAGATACGTAGCAGACGGTGGGGAAGGCTAAGGAGAATTAGTTATGCAGGGGTCGGAGAATAGCATGCAAATCCAGAATTGCTGCTGACGACAACAGGGTGAGCGGCCAGCGAACAAGTCTCCTTTTATGGCTTACTGAATGCATTGCCGGCAAGACCAGTTCTTGCTTTCTAGAGCGAAGAACACAAGACCGCTGTGTGCCCTAGACCATTTGCCCGTCAGTCGTTTTGTGCTTGAGTGGACTGCGGAGAGTTTCTCTTATCCACCGCATCGTTTTGTCTCGGGAGCGGGTCTGGAGAAGGGTCTATATTTAAAGATGACATCGTCCATAGATGGTGCTAAGAGACAGTAGCGTCGGTCGAGTCGAAGGTGTTTGATCCTAGCAGATTGCTCATACTGTAAAAGGATAAGAGGAGGCTGGTGACAGTAGTAGTGTCTGCCACCATGCCATTTTCCATCTTGGCCGAGACGCATCGCTTGTGGGGGCGTGTCGGGCGACGTGTGTTTCATCAACAGACTTGCGTCGACTCCTGAAACAAAACGCATCTTCAACCGCTTCTGAGTCTTCATCTTCGTCTTCACCTTTGTCGCATCATCACGACCTTGGTTGTCCTTTCTACGACAACCACACAAGTCCAAAGCGGAACGTCCTTCGTTTATCGTCTGCTCTTGTTGACTTTCTGACTCTGAACCCTTTTTTCTTGTTGTCCTACCGTTGCCTCTCCTTTCCCCGCCCACCACCACCAGATACGCGCGCGAGCCGTTTCATTCTCGCCAACAAACGTCCTTCTCTTGCGCTGCCACGTCCTTTCCAAGACTTTTTGATCCCTTTCACGAGCCATCAACCCTCGATTCCATACAATCCTGCTACAGTCCGACACGTCGCCCGGAGCAATTGTCCACTGTCACTTCCATCAACGCCGATCCACCTTCTTGCTTACGTCCAATCTAAGCGGCTTTCTTTGAACTCGCATCGCATCTTCACATGACCCACAGCTCGCTCGACTCGCCATCTTTGCAGAAAATGGAAGGCAATCGCCGCGATATGTACAGTGGTCGCAAACCGAGATTCAGCTGTGGTCAGATCATCGGCGACCCATTCGCCCTCGCAACTTCTTCAATAGCCATCGTATGTCGTCAATGGACTTTGACCTCTAATCCACTGGACTCGATTCACTGACATGGTACAGATCGCCTGGCTCATTGCCTTCGTGGCTTCCGTCATCGCCAAAATCCATGGCCAATATCCCAACTATTCATGGTGGGCTCTTGTCTACATGTTCTTTTGCATCATTGGAGTCTTGGTCACTGTCGCTTCTGACTCTGTCTTCACCTACCATGTCGCTGTAAGCAAGACTCTGCTTTCACATGCTTGCAGCTTCCCTTGCTTACTCAATGCTAGATTGTCGGTTTCCTGGCTGCCGGCCTCGTCTTTACAACATCTTCGGTTAACTCCTTGGTCTACTCGTCTGATGGAGCACACGAAGCAGCCGCCGCCGGCTTCATCCTTCTCTCCATGGTCGCTGTTCGTCTCAACTCTCTCTCGCTGTATGTAAAGAAGGCACTGACATGTCTGTCGCAGATCGTCTGGATTTTCTACTATGGCTCCCAGCCCACTGCGGCCAGTCGCAACGTGATCGATTCCTTTGCGCTCCACAGAGACAGTCGTGTGCCATCGCGCATCTCTCGCCAGCCTCAACACAACAGCTACCGTCCCGAGACGTCGATCTCCCAGCAACCACAAATGTATACATCGGCCCAGCTCAGCGGTTTCGAGACATCATCACCCGTCACTGGCTTCCCCGGAGGCGCCTTGGGAGCAATGGACAGCAACCGCGACAGCGGTGCTCGCTATGGACAATCAAACAGCTTGGCCCCTCATACAGCAGCAACAGACCGACCCAACTCCACTGCCGCAGCTCCAGCGGAATACCCTTACCGTGCAAAGGCCATATATAGCTATGAGGCCAACCCTGACGATGCCAACGAAATCAGCTTTTCGAAACACGAAGTCTTGGAGATTAGCGATGTTAGCGGAAGATGGTGGCAGGCCAAGAAAGAGAATGGCGACACTGGTATCGCACCAAGCAACTACCTTATCTTGTTGTAGTGCCTGTGCTGCAGTCACTCATGTTTGGACAAGGTTGGCCGAACAGCGTCTGCCTCTTGCTCTTCTTCTGTTTTTCTGCGCATGATACCAGTGGTTTAGGCCGCAGTTTCCTTTTTGATGTTTTGATGTTGAATCTGTTTCTCTGAATTGGCAATGGCGTCTGGGAGGATGAGTCTTTTTCTTGTTTTCTTCAGTTCAATGTGCCGGCACAGGCGCTCGAGTCTTGTTCATGTCTTTCTTGCGACGACGGCCCAATTGCAGATATGCTAGATTGTTTTTGGGGCGAGCTGGGAAAGGCCTCAGCATGAAAAATATGATGGATGCGGCACCAAATTCAATACTCTTTTGTTTCAGTAATATGCTTGTTCAGCCAACATGGATGCAAAGGACCAGGGCAGCCAAGCCCAAAAATGTTTCAATCAACGGCTTTCGCAGCATGGTTCAATAGAATGAATTCAGCCTCACGTCAATGACTCGGTCCGTCAGCTGGCGGCTGCTTTAAATCCCAAATGATATCTAGAAATCTATCTGTCCGAAGATTTGATTTTGCTCGAAGCGGAGTTGCCGACCTAGCATGTTACTCAGCAGCTGAGTTTATCGCAGCATAAAGGTACCACTACAGTAGAGTTAGTAGAGTTTGGGTTGCGGCGACCGACGGATGCGCAAAGAAATGATGGACTTTGATGGAGTCGAACGTGATCAGGCCGGCATGACAGTGCACCATGCATAGGAAAGGCAGGCAGGCGCCTCGGCCTGAGCAGGAACCAAGCAGGGATCGGTGGTTCTTTCAATTTGTGGAAACATTAGAATAGTAGGTAGGTAGTCTCGCGTGCAGCCACGAGCACGAGCACCGGTTGGCGTGCCGTTCAGTCGTCCCTCTGTCGACATGGCGGGCCGAAAGTTTGGGATCGGCAAGATTTGGTCACAGATGGGCCTGGTGGGATCCTGTGGACTGGCGGGTTGAAGAGTGATTTCATCGTGCCCCGCGCACACAAGACTGGTTGAGAGTCGTCTTCCTCTCTGATCGTCTCTTTTTCTCATCCTCCCAGCTTTTACTCGCAGAGCCCGTCATCCTTTGGACCCAGCGGTGCCATGGCCGAGTGAATTATTCATATCTAGCTCTTGTGCATCCCACGTCACTTCACCGCTTCCCGCATCAATCAAGATATATAATAGCCCGCTCAAGCCTAGACCCACCATACGCTATCCGCTATCCTCGAACTCGGACCTCTGCTTTCACCATAACAAAGAACTGGACGCTGTCCACACGCCCTGAATACTCCCAAAATTCCATCCTGTAGGCCATGGCGACAGCAGCAATGCATCACATTATGCCCAAGCTGCACATCGGCAGCAGCAGAGACAAGGATGGTCGCAAGGAGAGCAGATCAGAGACTTCGGCCAACAACCGCGCCCGCGAAGAGGAAAAAAACAGACTTCTTGCCTGGGAAGCACAGAAGCAGCCCTTGGAGTACGATCAAATATTAGTCGAGCCAAACTCGAAGCCTGTCGGTCACAGCTCAAAGGTTCTACGGCGCGAAGATTTCGATCTAGTCAAGACACTCGGCACTGGTATGTGACAGCGAGCCCAAGTACAACTGACGCATCACATTTGCTGACTACCAGTGGTCTCGTAGGCACATTTGCAAGAGTTTGGCTCGCGACCTTGGTCACTTCGAAGAAGGAGGATGCAGAGAAGGTCTTTGCTCTGAAGATACTGCGCAAAACTGACGGTGCGTGAAGCTGCCCTATCTCTCATCAAGAGAGGAGTCTGACAAATCTTCCAGTCATTCGCTTGAAGCAGGTGGAACATGTCCGCAACGAGCGCAATGTTCTTGCTGCTGTGGCAGGGCACCCTTTCATTACAACAATGGTCGCCAGCTTCCAAGACCAAGACACCCTGTACATGCTGGTAAACTATCCTCCGGTTGCGCATTGGTCGTGTCCAAACTGACTTCTCGTGTCTTTGATACAGTTGGATTACTGCCCTGGTGGTGAGGTTTTTAGCTATTTGCGCCGCGCCCGCCGTTTCAACGAATCTACGTCACAGTTCTACGCCGCCGAAATCGTCCTCATCCTCGAGTTCCTACACGACCACCAAGGTGTCGCATACCGCGATCTCAAACCAGAGAACATTTTGATTGACGCAGAGGGACACCTCAAGCTTGTGGATTTCGGGTTTGCAAAGAAGGTCGGAAACCGTGCGTAATCTCCCTTCTCCAGCCCTCAGGGTCGTGTGGTCAAACCGTCAAACGGTTTTGGCCGTCGGTTCCTTTGGTCACGTTCTGCTGAATAAATCAGTTGGCTGACGTTGGCTGTCGAAATAGGAGAAACATACACACTATGTGGAACGCCAGAGTATCTTGCGCCAGAAGTTATCCGGAACACTGGTACGTCACAATGCACTTGAGATCAACCTGAAATACTGACTGTCCAATAGGACACGGCCTAGCTGTCGATTGGTGGGCATTGGGCATCCTAATTTACGAATTCTTGGTCGGTCAACCGCCGTTCTGGGACCAAAATCCTATGAAAATCTATGAACAGTACGCCGATCTAACAAGCAATCCAAAAACCGACCCAGAAGCTAACAAAAGTTCAGAATTGTCGAAGGCAAACTTCGCTTCCCCTCTGCCATGTCCCCAGATGCTCGCGATTTGATCTCACAGCTATGCACTGTGGATGTGTCGAAACGTTTGGGCAACATAAAAGGTGGTGCTTCGGCCATAAAGGCACACCCCTGGTTCAAAGATATCGACTGGGATGCCATGTACCACCGCAAGATGCAAGGTCCCATCGTACCACATCTACGAGGGCCCGCCGACACACGAAACTTCGATGAGTACGATCCGGAACCTCTTCACAAGGACCAATACACGAAAGAGCTGAGGGAGAAGTACGAAAGTGCGTTCAAAGATTTCTAAAGAGAAATCGCACGCTAGGGTGAGTCGGGGGTCAAAGCATGACATTACGATTCATCATGACCCTCTCCTCCCTTCTTACGACCCTTTGCTTCCCTTTTACATTTCGTTCTTGGATAATTACCTCTTTTTCTCTGCTTGCTTGGAAGCGAAGAGACTGCCAAGATATGTACTCACGACCTACCTCTTATATTCTGTACAATCGCGGGAAACGAACGATAAGAGCCGGTACTGGCTGGATGCCTAGCTAACGAGTTCTCTATAATATAACAATTCTGTCAAAAAAAAAAAAAAGATGCAACCGCTACAAGCCCTTCGAAGAGATGAACAGCAGGCATGTACAGTAAACAGAGCCAAGCGGAGTTAATTCCGCGTTTCCTGCTTCTCCAAGCCTTGGGCCCCCCGCATAGGGTCTGGTTTACCCCTCCTTACAGCCGGTTATGCTCGCTAGCCATTATATTCCAGCGCATAGTAGTGGTTGGTAGATGCTTTCGATGTGATCGCGTACATTGTATCTTTTTCCGTTCTGTCCTTCCGACAATCACAACGTTAACACCTGCATCCATTATTTCCTGACCAAGAAGGCCTGTCCAATATCTGACCGATCAACGCAAGCAACTTTGACGAACAAGCCATTGGCTATCCATTTGAGAAGCCATTGAGATACTTTAGAACACAGTGAAGCGGACAGACCATCAGATCCCGAACAACCGCGGCATTCTTCTCGAGGCTACCTCGACACTACAAAAAGGGTCCATCATCTGGCAGGAGCGAGAGGCAGAAGACTTTAGCCTTGAACACACCAAGTGACTTGTGCAATATGCAACTCTTGCGACCCCTTCGACACCCGATAGCGATCACTAGGCCATTTGTCCGTTCTGCAAGATGTACTGGGGCTATTCGGGAACCAAGTTCTGTCCGTGGGCTCTTGACCCAATCAAGAGATCGAGGTCCTAGTGATGTGAGTATGGTCATTTGTCTGATTCCAAGACACATGCTTCATAGATGTAGAGGATGCCGTGGTCAACGGTTTGCTAATCATCTGTGTCTCAGCCGCCGTTGATCACACAGACTATCCCAGAATACTTCAGAGATGTGGTTAGCGAGCATGGTGACAGACCTGCGTGAGTTTCCGAGCGTTTCCTTCTCTCCATCTGAAAATACAAGCTGAACATTGAATACAGAGTAATAGCTCGTCACCAGAACACAACGTTGACCTACCAGGATCTGGATATTCAAAGCGATGCTCTTGCAAGAGGGCTCGAGAGACAAGGTGTCCAGAAAGGCGATCGAGTTGCTGTGATGCTAGGGAATGGAGTTGAATATTGTGTCGTAAGATCATACACAATTGTGCTGCAGTATTGAAACGTAACTGATTCTTGCCACAGGCTACATATGCGCTTTTCAAACTCGGCGCAATGCTCGTACGTTGCAAGATCCTGAGTCAATCAACACAAAAACTGACCTGTTTGACCTCAGGTGCCTTTAAATCCTGCTTTCAATGCTTTGCAGATCACCTCAGCCCTCACACACCTTGCCGCATCACACCTCATCATATCCTCAGAGATCAATTTACCTTACAAAGAACCGAAATCAGTCATGTCGTTGCTCGCTCACCTTATCCCAGACATGAACAAATCGAAAATGGAGTCGGAAGCCGTACCCAGCTTGAAACGAGTCATCGTAGTTGAGAATTCGATAGGCAGAGTGCAAAGTGGAGCGTTCGAAGCATTGAGCAGTTATGTGGATGTGTTTCGGGACGGAGAGGGTGAGAGGTTGGTACCGAAGCAGTTGGACGCGGATGATGTGGTTAATATCCAGTTCACGTCTGGTACGACGAGTATGCCGTAAGTTTGTGTTTTTCGGGATCACCTTCAGTGAAGTGTTCACTGACTATAAGGGTTTAGAAAAGCGGCATGCTTGACGCATCGATCTGTGCTCAATAATGGCAAGAGTATTGGCGATAGGATGTTGTTAACGCATAAGGACATTGTTTGTTGTCCGCCACCTTTGTTTCAGTAAGTCTCGATACAGCTCATCTCTCAGTTGATACTCTCTGTTCACCCATGAATGCTGACTGAAGAACTAAAGCTGCTTTGGGGCCGTCTTAGGCTATATGGCGACCAGTACACATGGCAGCGCAATCGTCCTACCATCCGAGTCGTTCAACGCGGAGGCTACTTTACGCGCAGTCCAAGAGAATGCATGCACAGCACTCTATGGTGTACCCACCATGTTCATCAGCGAGCTGGAATTGCTGGCCTCTGGTAAAGTACCATACGAAGGCTTCTCTCAGTTGCGTACAGGCATTGCAGCAGGCAGTAGCATCCCTGCTGCTTTGATGAGCAAACTCCATGATGTTCTTGGACTCACACAATTGACCATTTGCTATGGCATGACAGAAACTAGTCCGGTCAGTGCAATGACAACAACTGATGATCCCATGTGGGCTAGAATTGAAACCGTGGGACGACTTCTTCCACATGTGGAAGCCAAAGTTGTGGATGCGAGTGGAAAGATTGTGCCACCAAATGTACGTGGCGAGCTCGCTGTAGCTGGGTACTTGGTCATGTAAGTGTGTTCGAATCTAGGTAATGAGCTTTAACGAATGTTGTACTGATGATCGTCATTCTAGGAAGGGCTACTGGGGTGATGAAGCTCGTACTAAAGAGGCCATTCGACCAGATGAGGGTGGTACGCTGTGGATGCACACAGGCGACGAAGCAAGTATGGATGAGAATGGCTACGTACGTATCACTGGTCGCATCAAAGATCTGATCATTCGTGGCGGCGAGAACATCCATCCTCTGGAGATCGAGAACGCCATCCTCAAACTCCCATCCGTAACGGATGTTTCTGTAGTCGGACTACCGGATCAAAAATATGGCGAAGTGGTTGCAGCTTTTATCATGCCAAAGAATGCAAGTGCAAACGAGGAAGAAAAAATCAAGATGGCGAGAGAGATCAAGCAGTGGGTCAAGGAGACATTGAGTTCGCATTTGGTTCCAAAGTACATCTTTTGGTCCGAAGGATGGCCGAAGACGGCGAGTGGAAAGGTGAGCAACGAATTAATTATGTTCCGCTTGCGAAAAGAGCTAATTGCACCAGATCCAAAAGTTCAAATTAAGGGAGACAGGGATTGAGCTCGCTGACAGTGGACATGGTGTTTATACTTGATACTTCTTCGCCATCTGCTAAAATTCATAACGCATGTGTCTATAAAAAATGCACAATATTGCTAGGAAAAGGAATAGTGCCTATTAAGAATTGTTGTTATGTCAGCTCTCTGTGGACATACCTTGCTTTGGCAAGTGACTGTGTCTTTTTCCAGTTCATACTTTGCTCCCTACTGTGGTTGAAGCACGATAGAAATCACAGACTTGAGCACATAACACGGTTAAGACTGTCGACCTTCAATTAGAAAAGATGATCAAAGCGACATAAAAGATGTTTCAAGCCACCAAACCCTCAACAGCCCTTCATTTGATAGTGCTTTAGACGCAGCTGCATCAGGACAACTGCATAGTAGATCATTATGCATTAACAACAGCCTGAGGTTGTCGACGACCAGATAGGATCTGTCTGACAGGGTGATGGGCTCGTCAACCACACCCGTTATCCTCCGAGGGCGGAGCACTCTTCCGAGCATGGAGACCAAATTGTGGGGGACGATTGGGAATACGAGGCATGGACCCTCAGGCGTCAAGGCATGAATCCCATTCCGAACCGACAGCACGCTAGAACAAGCCATAAGGAAAAACCTAGAGACACAGTCAAGCAAAGATCGGACCGTCTTGAGCAGGCTCAGATTTTTCACAAAGACGTTGAGTCAGAAGTAATAGAAACAGCAGAAGTTAGAAGGAAGCAAGCACCGACTTCGCAAAAAGGGAAAAGCTTGCCTGTCGTCATTTGACATTTAGACGCGCGACGCCGCCGCACGTCTCAAAGTTCGCGGTCGCTCTCTTATCCTTCGCTTTGGACACAAGACCAGCCATCAACCATGGGTCTCTCAAAGTCGACGAGGATATGCATCCTCCTGGCGATCGATACCGTCTTCTTCCTTATCGAGCTCATCACCGGTACGACTGCCCATCATCCGGATCGTGCGACCACCAATAGGTACTGACAAAGCACACAGGTTATGCCGTCCATTCGCTTGCCCTCGTGGCCGACTCCTTCCATATGGTCAGTCACTACACCCTTCAGAAGCTGTAGCACTTGCAAGACTGACACTCGTGCTCAGCTTAACGATGTCATCTCCCTACTCGTCGGTCTCTGGGCTGTCAAGGTCGCTAACCAGAAGACTACCTCCAAAATGTACACCTACGGCGTATGTACTTATACCCCTCATACGATTCGCTTATCCACTCACGATCTCTCAGTGGCAACGTGCCGAAACCCTAGGAGCCCTGGTCAATGGTGTCTTCCTCGTTGCCCTATGCCTTTCCATCTTCCTTGAAGCTATCCAGCGTTTCGTCGAGCCGCAAGAAGTCAGCAACCCTAAGTTTGTGCTGATTGTAGGATGTCTTGGTCTTGCCTCGAACATCATCGGTCTCTTCCTCTTCCACGACCACGGTCACGGCGGCCACAGCCACGGCGGTCACTCCCACAGTCACGGTCACTCGCACGGAGACACCATTAGTGACGCTGAAGAAGGCCGTGCTGCCCAAGATGAAGACGCTGACGTCGCTGACGAGTCTGGAAACGTTGCTGATGTGCTGCCTCAGAGCAGAGTTGCAAACTGGCCCAAGACTAAGAAACCCTCAGCAAGCGGCTCCGGAGCTAGCGAAGATGCCGAAGTCCCACAATCTGGCCACCGCCGTCAGAAGTCAAAGTCCAGCCGTTCTCGTTCCAGAGCTTACTCGGTCGAAGATGTGCCAGTCAACCCCTCGTCCTTCCGTCGTTCCATCATCGAGACTAGCAGACTCCAAGACATTGAATCTGGCGAAAACACCGAGGAATCTGCCGCTGAAGACGACAACGCTGAGGAAACAACCCAGCAGCCTCTCCTCAATAAGAATGGATCCAACGGCTATGGTAGCATCCAGAAGTCAAAGCCCATCGACCACAAGAAGCACAAGCACAGACAGCCCAAAGAAGAGTCCAGTGGCGGTGGCCATGGTCACTCTCATGCCGACCTCAACATGCGTGGTGTCTTCCTCCATGTCATGGGCGACGCTCTTGGAAACATCGGTGTCATTGCTTCTGCCCTGTTCATCTGGCTCACCGACTACAGCTGGCGCTTCTACACCGATCCGGGTATTTCCCTGATCATTACCTGCATCATTCTCGCTTCTGCCATCCCTCTTTGTCTTGCTGCTTCTCGTATCTTGCTCCAAGCTGTTCCCGCTGGTCTGAGCATCGATGATATCAAGGAAGACATTGAGGAGCTTCCTGGTATTGTTAGTGCCCATCACCTTCACGTATGGCAGTTGAGCGACACCAAGCTCGTTGCAAGCTTGCACGTCCAGGTCGACTTTGACTTCAAGGGCGAGGGATCGGCCAGATATATGGAACTCGCTCGCGCCATTCGCGACTGCCTTCACGAATATGGCATTCACTCTTCTACCATTCAACCCGAATTCTGCCTTGATCCTGAACACGATCACTCAGCACCACTTGACGACGATGACCACTTCCCTGGTGTAGATGGAGCCTCTTCTCGTAAGACTTTGAAAGGACAACCCAGCAATGCAAACAGCCTTCGCGCTGCGGCAGATGCATGCTTGCTTGACTGTGATGACGCATGCAATGGCAAGAGTTGTTGTGCTCCTGCTTCCGCCGAACCCGCACAGGATGCACATGACCACGATCATGACCATGGTGACCATGGTCACGGCCACAGCCATTAGAAGTGGCCACAAGGTTTTTGGCTTTCTGTTTTCAAGTCCTTTTCTAGACCTTTTTCTTTTCGTGGAAGCCCAGCGTTGGTGCCCGAGGATGAGACTGATCGTTCTGTTGGAAACGTTTAGAAGTTCTCGTTGAACCTGGTCGGGATATATCACTCTAGCATGGCTGTTTTGTACATCACTATTCTATTTCACACTTCTTGTAATCCTTACACGACCTTTCTCGAACATATGAGTGCCTGACACGATTCCACTTCGCCTTCACTTTCCCTTCACTTTACCTTCACTTTGCGCTCACAGATTATGTTTGATAACCTCAACAACAACACCTCACTGTCCTCACTAGTGTTTCACCCTGTATTCTCATCGCAACAAGTACCGTTCCCATAAGATCTGCACTCAGAAACTATGGCAGCCGGCGGCAGTGCCACTGGCGCCGCCATCGGTAATCTTGACATTGTAAAGATGGCTGCGCAGCTGACCCCAAGAGTCGAATCAGGTCGTAGTGATGACATCCCGATTCAACAGAATTGCATTTGTTTCGCGCCTCCAGAGCAAGCATACAACCATGGATCAGACCGCCTGCGGCCCCTTCGCGCTATGCCATTCGACTCCGAAACCTGGATTGGCAACTTCGACGACCTTGGCAGCCGTGTATGGCCACATCCCAGCTTTAAAGAGTTGCTCGCACGCTCCCTCACTGGCGATCCCAAGTTCCCACTCCCAGACACAGTGGCCAAGGACAGTCGATTCCAGAACCCGCGTATGCGGTGCAGTGGCAATAGTTGTTGTCCAACCACTCACAGCCCATTTGTAGAGTATGAGAAACCTTCTCGCCTCGAGACTCTCGCATTTGAGCGTACACAAAACGTGAGACAACCTGCTGGATCAAATACGAAGTATTGCAGTGCTGATATGAACTTCAAGGTCGTCATATATCCGTTCTACGTACGTCTGTCCAAACGCACTGGGCTGCAGAAACTCTTCGCCATCGTGCATCGTCACAAGGATGGCGGGTTTAAGTTCTGGAAGGCTGATGGCACTTACCACGAGTCCTATGGCCTTGTCAAAGGGACTATTTCTATCTTTAAGAGTCCCAAGTCTACCCACAACACCAGTATTGGCAGTCTGAGCTCTTCGAAGAGACGATCAACAAGTACACCCACCAAATCTCGTGGCTCAGCAGCACAGCTAATCGATGATCTTGACGACACGCCGTTGCGCGTCATTCAGAAGGTACGCACTCTCGCCAAAAGCAGAAATACGGAGACACAGCTCGTGGATGGTTTGGATGAAGACCCTTTCAGAGACTGTCCTGAGCCTCCATCGAAGAGACGGGCCGTCGCTGGCTCATCCCTTCTACAGACCAGAGTGAGCGACAATGCAAAGACCTCAAATACAGCTACCTTGCGTGTTCCAACTCCATCAACCATACCCAGAGTCAGAGGTCTCTCAAGAACGCCAACCAAGCAGTCGAGCTGTTCCAGCGTACAGAAACCCACCCGCACCCTCCTGCAAATCGATGAAGTGTGCATGCTTGCCTATCACCTTACCGGAAAGGATTTCAAATTGATGTACCGAAATAACGCCTTCACTATCGAGTCTGACGAAGGATCTCTGATGAATTCTACGACTGGCTGTCCTTTCGAGATCAACGAGCAGCATGCACAGTACGTATTGTCCAGCAGTCAGAAATCCCTTAAGGTTATCATGAGCAAGAACACAACCTGGAGTATTACCGAGTCAACAGAGGACCTGACTGGAGGTATCATTCTGCTGGAGTTCGGTGGTGTCAGTGCTCGTGACGAGTTCATAGCGCGTCTCAAGCACATGGCTGGGATGGGTGTAAGAGGTATCGGCTGCGCTGATGAGTAAGATGATCCTTTCACAACTTCAGTATGATATGAGTCTAACAGTTTCAGCCTAGTGATCGAGCCCATGTACAGTAAGCTCCTGAAGCAGCTCGCTAAAAGTCGGAAAGCTATGTTCGATGCTCGGGAAGAGAATGAGAAGACGAGCCAGGTATCAGCCGAGCGGACGCAGTCACATCCTGCAGGAAAGAGCTCCGAGGTCGATGGTGACAAAGCTGTATCCTGCCCTCCAGCCTTGACTGAGACCACCTCTGGCCAGGTCCCAGCATGCCCTGCAGCCTCGAAGTCTGCGATAACTCCAGTCGCCCCATATTCAGTGGAGCTACCCCAGCCCTGCCCATCTTCCAGAACATCGACAACTACAAGCATCTCTGAAGCCGTCGCTAGTTCGACCGACTCGCCGTCCATCCAGAGCCAGGAGACAACAGACACGGCTCAGCTTGAACTTAAAGCTCCGACTAGCGAAGAGTTGATGAAGAAGGAGTTGCTGAATCTCTTGCGCAAGGTTTACGTCAAGTATCCGAACGCTCAGGACGATGATCGTGTCGAGGAGATGGCACTTTTGCTGAAGGCTCCGCTCCTCGCCGATGACAAAGCACGTGTGAAGGAGCTGAAGATGGACTTGAAGGTGTATTTGATTGCGCACCACGGTTGACTGTTGGAGAGACGTGGAAGTGACGAGAAAGTGTATCAGAGGTTAAGAAGAGGGGTTTCAGTTGGTGGTTCGAGGAGACAAAAGACATGCGACGGCTTGTTAAAATGGTGTTGAGTTGTTGAGTAGAGCAGACACAGACCAAGAAAGAAGTCACGATAGTCATGCGAGTAGGTAGGGTCGATTTGTTTACCCCGAAATGGGAAGGTGCGTGCTGTGGTGCAACGATCGCGCTGCAACTTCCCGTTGTTTGTTCCACCTTCCCACCTCTCGCACATGCAGTCAAAACAACCCAGAAAATTCCAACACGTTCCTTCTATTCTAGCGTTATTGGACAAAATTTTCGGAGTAACTAGTTGCCCAATTCCCTACATGCCTTCAACAACCCATTGATATATTCAAGATATCTAATCGAGAGCACTTCCTCTCATCTTCTCGCGCAATGCCTCGAGGCGGGCAGACAGCCACTTACACGTGTGTCTCCCCACTGAGCGATGCTGGAAACCACGGCTCGGACCCTACCAAAAGCCTTCAAGTGGCACCATTCCGATCTGAGAGCAACTCGGTCTGGATTGGCTACCATGACAAGTCCTCGAAGAAATATTTGGGAGTCTTTCCAAGCCTCGACGAGGTTCTCAATCGCTGCCGACGTAACTCTACAGCTGGTGCTTCGAACACCTCGTTTCCTAGATTCAAGAAAGAAGTACGGCTGGGGAGAGGTGCTGTCCCTGATCAAAGTCACCCCGGCAGCTATCTAAGACATGTTTGCTGTGGTCCTTGTCAGGACGCAAGCACTAAATGTGAAGATCTCATACTCAATTTCATCCCAATCGAGACCGGTCATTCTTCCGGCAGTCACAAGAAAGTCTTTCTGGTCATGTACAAGTTCTATCTTAAAGGCGAGCAAATGGTTGCACTGGTGCATTTTTCGAGTGGAGGGTCTTCGGGTGGAGGGAGATACTACTTCCAAAAGACAGATGGTACTCTGTCGAAGGTGTTCGGTCTCGATATTAACCACGGATGCGTCAGTCTGTCACCATGTTCAACTCCTCACGACGGATATGATTCGGACTTTTCCAGCTTGACTGAATTTGACTGTGCTGAGGATGAGGACTTGACAGACGTAAGACTGCCATTTGAACTCAGTAGACCATGATCGCTGACCAGTTAAGCAGGTTCGTGTATCACCTCGAGTATCTCTGCAGTCCAACCAAAAAAATCAGCTCCAAGAACCAACGAACGCAATTGTTGCGCCATCTCCACACACTCCACTTCTGCCACAATGCTTGCCAGCTCCACCGCGTGTGCGAGGTCGAGTTGTCATCGACATGACAGATGAAGATGATCCGTCGCCGATCAAACCGGAAAACACAGAACATACAGAGCACATGATGGCTCCGGTACCCTACAAGACCCCAACGGCTACACCAGCATCTACTCCATCCATTGCCCCGAGCGGAGACCTGTCTTTCACCGCGCGTTTCGGACCAGATCCTCTTGCAGAAGAGTACGGCAGGATCACCACCCAGATCTGTCAGGAATACTCGATGAGAGTGTTTGCACTGGCAGAAGTCAAAGACCTGATACAGAGGATGAAGCAAGCCGTCAAGGCAGACGATAGAGCTGCACTTTGCCGCGCTTATGGTGCTCTCCAAGCATTCTTGATCACAGTCGAGTAGTCGAAACGTTGCGCCGGGAACAGCACTGTCTTGCCTTTCGAACGCTTCACCGGGACTCTGACTACAGTTTTTTTCTTCTTGCATCGGGTCCCTTTCACGTTCCCTCTCTCTTTTTCCAATATGCTGAGGAATGTCTGCTCTCGACTCACACCATTTTCCATGTGCAGTCTATAATGGAGCTGAAACACGAGAAACCAGAGCGTGAGGTTTTATACTTAATTCAAGTCTGAGCCTTGACAATACAAAAGCAGAGTATGCCATTCGAAAAGTGATGTTCAGTATCATGTATATGTATCATGTCGATGCCCTCATGTGCCTAAAACGAAATTGCGGGAACCTCAATCAATGAGAGAAGCTTATTGAGAGAAGGTGCGTCTGCTGTTGTCATGAGAACCTGTTCTGTGAAGTCGTTCTTTCCTTCTGATTTTGGGCTTCCTTGTTATGTTTTCCATCTGCGCACAACCTCCCTGTTGTACCGAATCATCCATACTATCGCTTCTCTCAGCCTGACGATATATACTTTGGCATATTCGGCCGTTCGTTCAACCTTTACCTCTAGGCCAACCTCACTCCCATAGCCAGGATAAGCAAAAAGATAGCATGCCATCACTCATCCGTTATCATCTTGTGGGTCATCGCCACTCGTATTGCCTCATTTGCCCCGATCTCGACTGCAGAGCCATTCATTCGATGGATGAGAGCCCCGTCGAAGCCTGCTCCCATAAGGAATCGAAACCACCTTAGGAACAACTCATCGACTTGTTAAATCCAAGCGCGTCAATTGTCCTTCATCATCGATGGCATCAGAAACCAATCACCATGCATGGGAATTATAAAAGAGATGTAAGAAAGATCGAAGAAGCCAGCAATTGCAGAGCAACCACAACGAACGAGCAGCTAAGAAGGGCCAACCTGGGCTATGGAGAGGGTTACATCTCTGCCTCTCGACAGCAGCGAAGAAACGTCCGAGATCACATCCAAACAGTTTGTCAGTGTCAGTAATATCTGAGGAGACCAGCGCCCTCCCGTACCGCGGATCCAGTGAAGAATCAGACCTCCTGTACACTTTTGCCATAGGCCTCGGCGTTTCTTCAAGCTCCCTCAGAGCGAGATGGCCACGCACGATGCCTCAGTCCCTTCTTTGTGCGAAGTTTGGTGGAAGCTCTGCGTTGCTTGGTCTTTTCTGTTTCGTGCGGTAGCATGTAAGCGTCCAGCCGTTTCTCAGTGCCTCGTTGTTCATGGACGACACATGGGGTCTTCGGATTTTGCAGATGGCATGGAACATCTGATTCTTGCTCGGAGCCAATTGCAAGCGAAATCTCTGAGAAGATTGAGTACACCATGCTGGGCTGGCACCAGTCATGGTTGAGGGAACACGTCATCTTGGGCGTCGAAGAAAGTTCATTCGCGACTACTCAACCCTCCTCTGCAACTTGGGAGCTCGAATCTTGCTCTTCATCCAATCGGGCACAAATGCCTTGATACCCAACACCTGCTCCTCAGCACCAGCACTCTTGACGACAAATTTGTCCTCAGGGCTAAAAGTACTGGGTTCGCCAGTGACTTGAAGATCAGTCATTAGCTCCAACCTACACATTGCCAACCCAACATTTCCAACACCATTGATCCACTTGCCTGGCCTGCCTCTCTTGCCCTCAATCGCAATCGCCGCATCACGTTCCGGAGTCGCAAACGCGGTGTCGGGATTGTAAGAAATCTTCTCTGGTGGTTGAGAGGAAGTGTCGAAGAGAGACACTGGCAAGACTCGCCTTCTCACAACTCCAGTATGATGAGTGCGAATCGTGAGTTCCTGACCCACATAACAACCTTTCTTGAAATCTATGCCTCCCATAATGTCGAAGTTGGTATTCATAGGCAACACATCGTCGCGAGGAATTTCGTCTTGGCCTTCTGGGACACCACGGATGTATCTTCGTATCGTGTAGGCATCTAGTCCTGCATCGCTCAGGCCTTGCATGGAAGCATGTTGGTCCAATGGCTTTGTCGAAGGCAACAAGATCCTTTGGCCCAAGCCTGTTGCTCGTGCATCCACCATCGAAAGATTGCCTTCTGCATCGACATTGGAGCCTTCACCCGAACTGTTAGTATGCGGTGTCCATTTCTGATCCTCCCTCCACGCCGACCAGATGTCCAATTCGCCGTCTTCCAACAGCCTGAGCTGGAATTTGGACCGTAGCTTATGTCTTTTGAGATGCTTTAGCAGGTTGCTTGTTTGTTGCTCATCGACCTCGACCAAGTAGCCAGGATCCTCGGTCTTGTTGTGTTCGGCGTGGAAGTTTGAACCCAGAGTTGGATACACGAATACATCGTGCAGTACTTTTCCTTGAGCAGTAAGAAAAGCGGCGAAGAACGGTGAATGAGAAGTAGGGTTGACATTGTTCGTCAAAATGCCTTGAAGAAATTTGGGCGCGTCGGGGCCATGGAGAGAGATCAAGCGGCGGGTGGATAGTTTTGCGGCGCCAGAGGGCGGAGGCGTGGGTGGGAGTGGTGTTGTAGCGGTCGAGTATGTGCGTTTGGTCTTGGGGAGACGTCGGAGACAGACGAATGGCTGTCTGGGGTTTGCGGCAGCCATATCTAGAATCGTGACCTTGTGTGCTAGGCAGGCGATGGGATAGAGAGTGTAGGAGCTTTGGGATTGCTGAAGATGAGTCTCGCTGACATCATCCGACTTTTTTTGGCCGAGGCTTTTGACGAGAGCAACCTCTCTCACAACTCCAAACCAACAACAGAATCTACGCAAATGCACGATCTTCCTAAGGAAAGAGACAGACCTGGAGAGAACTACCAAGTAGGGCTCTGAGTGAATGTTACCCGGATTTGTTAAGCTACGTGCATCTTGATAGTTACATCCGTGATAGACTTCTGCTCACGGGAGCAGCGAAACATTAACGAAAGTGATTTGTCTTGAAATGAATGACTTCTTGCTATAAATTGTGGACTATCATTTAGACCAATTGATTTCTGCTCCGTCCCACCATATAATCTGTAATCAAACAGGGCCTCTCTTGGGACCCTTGTTCTTCTCGCTCTTCACTACGCCATTAAGATAGTCAAGGAGGAATCCTTTAGCTTCCACTGGTGTAGATGGCGACTTGAGTCCATCGTTGTCTCCTCCATTGCTCAGCACCGAAGATGCGCTAGCCAGCCGTGACCTGAAAAGGGACGGATCCGATGGTAGAGGCGCTCCTGAGTTGTTTGACATGGCTGATCCAGATCTACTCTCAGCCTGAGATAGTCCAGGATTCTGCTTTGCGAACAAGGCGAGGAGCGCATTACGTTGCTCTCCAGTATTTTGCATAGGCTGCTCGGCTCCCGGAGTAGATCCTGACTTCTCTGCCTTTGGCCTTTGAAGAATCTGTGGTTGAAACTGCTTTGGTGCCTCTTGTGCTTGTTTTGGAGCAGACTGCCTAGGTGCGGCTTGCTTTGGCGTGGGCTGCTTAGGAGGGGGCGCTTGTCTCGCCTGAGGCATCTCGGGTGATCCGTTATGATCAGCTCGAGGTGAAGGTCGTTGTAGAATGGTGAAATTGGCCGGTGATTCATTCTTGTTGCCTCGTCGCAGTTTGTGTGGAGTTTGAACCGAGTCCGAAGAAGGAGGCGCAGGTGAACCTCTGTTGGCAGCCGAGCCAGGTCTTGGTAGAATTGACATCGGAGCACGCGGAGCATCAGGAGCAGAAGGTCTACTTGGAGCCTCTGGCGCAGCTCTGTTTTGTGCTGCTTGGACTTCTTGTACAACTTGCTTTGCCGGGAACATATCTACCTTGGTCTGTGCCGGGGGTGGAGTCGGTTTGGCCTTTGGTAAGGTTCTTGTCAGCATGGCCAGACTTGCGTTTCTTTGTTGAGGAGTGGGTGCCGTTGTAGTAGTCGCCGTTGTAGGAGGCGCCGTCGAGGCAGGATTTTGGGCAGTATGGAATGGAAGGGTCGCTTGAGGAGATTGAGAGACCGGAGCCGCTCTAGGAGGGTTGGGAGACTTGAAGAGGCCCAACAAGGAATTTTGATGTTCAGATCGTCTACGAGCATGCTGTGCGTCTCCCGTGAGCTGTTGCTGCTGGTGGGCTTGCATGTGGTTCTGGTTGGGACTAGGGAAAGACATAGACCCGTTGCCATACGGCATGGAGGTTTGACCAACAGGTGATTGTGAAGGTGCCTTGAAAGCACTCAGCAAGTTCATAGCATGGTTATTGAGTCTTGGAGCCGGCAATTGAGATGCTGATGGGGCAACTGGACCGTGGGCAATTGGCGCAGGATGACCACCAGGGAACAGCTGCTGTTGCATCGAAGGATGCGGGCCTTGAGGATGTATATGATGAACAGCATGCGGAGGCTGTTGAGACATGTGCGACATGTCTGGCACGACACGTTGCAGGTTCTCGTGAGCACTTTCGCCGAAGAAGCCTGGCGGGTGAAGAGACACATTACGCTGGTGAGCTGGTGAGGGGAAGGGGAAGCCAGGAGGAGGCTGTTGTCTGACAGCAGGCGAAGGCTGGTGATGCTGATAGTGTGGAGTACCAGGCTCTGGAGGAGTGCTGGTAACCTGGTCTAGAGGAGTCACTGGCGGCAGATCGTTGTCTGCTGGAGGAGCCAGTCCACCAGTAAGATTTCCACGGAGCATGGCCAATAGTGCATTCGCCTGGTTGCCCTCGCCATTCGCTGTCTGAGGCGAACCCTGACCTGGCACATTGACGCTCAACAAACGTTTGAGCTCAGAAGCGGCATTTGCAGCAGGGGCTTCTGCAGCAGGCGAATCTGATGGAACGTCCAAAGCTTCCTCGACAACAGATTCGACCTGGGCTTGACGAGCAGCATCACGTTTCTTTTGCTGGTTGATCCACTTCTTCAAAGGAGGCAAGAAAGGTGCAACCATGTACAGTTTGTTGGCGCTCACAGCGCCCTGGTCAGCGTTGGCGTCCTGCTGATGAGAGATGACACGGTTGTTCTGTCTCTTGTTGGTATATGACGGTAGATCAGTCAAGCGGTACCAAGCAATTTTCTACAGCTAGTTAGCATACTATAACGGGGCCGTGAGTGTGGCTTGAAGAAGGACGAACGCTAATCTCCTTGCGGGTCTTTGGTTCAAAGTGAGTGTCAAGAGGGACACCGCGGAAGACAAACATTCGCAGATGCTGCTCACGCATGGTTACGTCGATGTATTTCTGGTCGTCGCTGGCGAGACCAGCGGCAGCAATGTCATAGCCCGTCTCTTCCCAGACCTCACGGATTGCGCAGTCAAGATCTGGCTCGTCCTTGTTGATCTTTCCACGAGGGAAACTCCATGTAGCACTCTTTTTCCAGCCCTTGACGAGGACTACCTGATCCATGTCATGGTTGAGCAGGATGGCGCCTCTGACGGGGACACGGGTCTTGTAGGCGAGGAATTCTTGGTAGGCGGCGGTATGTTGCGAGTCGGAGAAGGTGGACAGGAGGGGACAGTGTTGGAAGATACGAAGACAAAAGTCCCTTAGGTTGAGCGAGGGTAGAGAGGGGTCAGTGGGACGGATGAAATCCTCATAGAACCATTGGGCTTCTTCGACCTGGAAGCAGATTCGGGCGACGCTTTCAAGTTCTTCTTGAGGGAGGTTGATGATGAAGCGGACACACAGGTCATCTAGCCAGTCGACTAGCTGCATTTTTGACTGTTGCATTTTGACCAGTGTCGCGCAGCATGTCCGGGCTCTGGAGTGGCCTGAGTGAAGGCGTGTGTTCCCGTGCAGTACAGGAAGTGACCAAGCCTCGATCCGATCTAAAGAGACTCCGGGCTTGAGGATGAGTGAGGGTGTGGATGAATAATTGTCGTGTTAGGGAGGGTGAGGGAGGGTCGACGACCTGTCTGTCTCTGTCTTAGTTGCTTGCGCTGGTCGCGACGTGCGTCACTGCGAGCTCCTTCACGCTTGGCCTGTGCACTACTCTCACTCTCTCACAGCGACTAACAGTGATATTTATGCTATAAAAATGCACAAAGGCGTTGAAGTGAGAGTTGAGGCCAGAGAGAGCTCGTAAAATCACGACTCTCAGTGGACGTTTCTTTGTTTTCAAAAAGAATCGTGCATTTTGATAGCTTCCATATGACAGACTTTGGCGCATGGGGAGGCTGAAGACTCATAAATCTGTCGCATCAACGAGAAGTCTCTCCAACCTTTGCATCCACCTACCACTGCAACCATGCCTGGCGACGACGACTTGATCGAGGCCGCTAAGTCGACTGCTATCGACTACTATGAATTGCTAGGGATTACCTTCGAAAATTCGAGTGAATCAGACATTCGACGTGCCTACCGTCGTACCGCTCTCAAATACCATCCCGACAAAAACGCCGACAAACCCGATATCGTCGAAAAATTTCACCTGCTACAAATTGCGAACGATGTTCTATCCAGTCCCGAATACAAGGCCATCTACGACAATGCCCGCCGCGCCAAACAAGAGCGAGAAGAGCGCCACCAGGCCTTTGAGGGAAGGCGTCGTCAGATGAAAGAAGACCTCGAGAATCGCGAGAACGCTAGTCTGAAGAGAAAACATCAGGAAGAGGAAGAAGGCGATAAACTACAGCGCGAGATTCAACGCTTGGCTGCTGATGGCAAGAGACGACGACTGGAGAGACAAGAGCAGCTGAATCGCGAGCGACTCGAAGAAGAGGAACGTCTCGATCGTGAAAGAAATGGGTACACATCCCCTCAGACACAGTCTATCCCATCTCAAGGCGGTACTGGCGTCGCTGATATTGACCGCTCCATCAAGGTCGTCTGGTCACAGGAAAGCGAGACCATCGACAAGCAGCGCTTGACATCTATCTTCACCTCATTTGGCAAACTGCAGGATGTGGTTGTACTCAAACCCAAAAAGAAGCGCCTGGGAGAGACCAAATCAAAGAGTCTGGTCTCAAGTGCTCTCATAGTCTACGAATCGGTCGTGGGAGCCCATGCCGCAGTCTCAGACTTCAAGAAACGTCAGTCAGAACCAGAGTTCAAACTTCTCGACTCAGTCTACTGGGCATCAAACAAGGAGCCTGACTTTCTTCAACGTCCGACAACCCCAGTATCCGTCTCACCAACCGAACCAAAATCTGCATCGCGGCCTATGCATGAAATACCTGGTATGAACACGCCCATTACGCCGCTCAAACAGGCAGGGGGTGGCTTGCGTAAGGTTCCTTCCTTTGCTTCCTTCAGTAGCGCCAAGAATTCGCCAGTCGCTCCTTCCGCATCGAGCCCGAGTCTAGAAGAACTCACTATGATAAGGCTGAAGAACGCAGAGAAGCGTCGACTCGAGGAACAGATTCGCAAGCAGGAAGCCGAGGATGAAGATTCATGATCGCTCCCTCCCTCTCTCTCAGTGGACGTACGTACCTGACAGGATGACATTCTGCAATCGGATGGTGCTAATTGGCTGGCATGAAGAAGCTGGAGAAAGCAAAAATAATGATACCCCCAATTTAATACACAGGTGACGTCTCTCCACTCCAGACATGAGCTGCTTACGTGCTATAAAAAGGCAGAGAGTAATTCTACTGCAGCTTCGATCCACTGAGAGCCCTGCGAATACCTTGCTCTCAGTGGAAACTCTTCTAACCCAATCAACATCGTGACTTTTTATGGCTGTCATTTGACTGCATGCTTCTCTCGAGAGTCAATCATAGCTTGGCTTTGTCGTCTACTAACGACCCCAATTGCTCCTTCATAGTCGCAGTCATGCCTTCGGGTCTTGGCCTCCTGCTTTCTCGATCCACAAACACATGCACAAATTCGCCAACAGCCTTCACCTCCTCAACACCGCGTTCGAAAACACCAATCTCGTAGGTCACACTGCTCTTTCCTAGCTTCTTGACTCGAAGCCCGAGATCAACCAGCGCAGGAAATCCTACCGGAGCTAGGTAATCGCAGTGCGAGTGTACCACAAGTCCGATCAGAGGTGACGTCGGCGGATCCAGCTTGCAATGCGTCATGAGGTATGTGTTGACAATGCTGTCGAAGCTGTATAACACAAGGTGTAAGTACACTCTATCAAACTTCGGCTTAGCGAATCAGAAGAACGTACAGGAAGTAGTATACACTGTTGTTCATATGGTCGTACATGTCATTATCGCTCCTACATGAACGCGCGGTCAGGTATTATTGCATTGTACGAGTAGTCTTCGATGACCAACCATCTGGTGCGGTACTCGAGATGGAAGCCATAATCTTGTAGCCGTTGCTTCTTCAGTTCCGCGATATGTGCCATGGCTTGAGGTTTTGAAGGTTCTTCTTGCAGATATCCGCTCGCAAACAAATTTGCTTCGGAGGCTTGTTGACAAGGTGATGTCTAAGGGTAGTCGCATGTCTACCAAACTAATCTTCGGTACAAGTCACCCAGATCGAGCCGAGGCACACGGGTAAATCACGGGTTATCTCTATCAATGCGCATAGAGCGCCAGACTTGCGACTCATCCTTGATTGTCGCATGCATGCATGTCGGCAAGGCTGCATCACAAGGATTATGGCGGAACTCGATGATGTCTGCTCGTAAATCACCAGGCAACCCGCCTTACCAAGGCCAAGTGCAAACGCTTTCCCATCTCATCCATCATCCTCACTTTCTTTCCTTCGCCATTTGGTATACTATGTGTAGTCGCTCGCTATACACACGTAAATCATCAGTAAACCATACATAATGTTTTCAACGCCTCGATTGTACGCGACTTTATTGCTTGCATTCCTCTTCCACCTCGCGATAGCATCCGAACAACCGCAAGATCTAGAAGCAAGAAACGAAGGCGGAGGCTGGACAAATGCTTATTGCATCTCTTCGAACCAAGATCTCACCGCCGCGACAAGCGCGCAATGTCCCTCCTGGGCACCCATAAACTGCAACGCAATTCAAGAGTCAAACTAGTGAGTTCATGTTCAGCAACTAGATACCTTGCCTTCTGCTAAGCTCTCATGTATAACAGTTGTTGCACACCAAGCACCTACTGCGCCCGCGCCTCCGATAACACAATCGGCTGCTGTCCTTGGGGTCAAACCTGCAATCCTGTCGTTGCTGGAGGTGGAGGAGCAGGAACCTGGCAACCACAACAGACCAGTACAATATGGCAACAGCCACAAGCTTCCACCGTCTATGTTACAGAAACACAGCCAACAACCACTTTGGTCTATGCAGCAGGACAAAACACACAGCAAGTTACGACTGTGTATAACGGTGTTGGACAAGGGCAGGGTCAATATTGCTCGACATTATATGCGCATGGAGGCAATCTGCCTACCACTGAGGCGGGCACTTGTGGCACGATTTTGATTGCTAACGCGGCGGTGAAGGGAGTTAAAATGTCGATGACCACGCTTATATGTGTTCTATTTGCTCTTGGTGGAGTAGTGTTACGGATGAGAGTATGGGCATAATGACATGGATCTCGATTGTCCTACATTCTATGTCCTCAATGTGGCCTAGCAATGACCCATAATTTCTATCCAGGACATTCCGTTGAACCTACAGATAGTTGAGGAGGGTTGGATTAATGGATCAAGGAAGTGACGACCAATGGGCATGTCGAGGCAAGAGAGAACACCGTAATCTTACTCAGTTGCTCGCGAGGACAAGAGGTATACAGAGACAGAGCTTTGGAGATTGAAAAATGCTTGACAATGCTATCTATAGGGTATAGTAATGATGGTGATGCTGGATTTTTTTGGCCAGCCAAACAAGAAAAACGCAACACAAAGACAAAGCATACAAAAGTCTATACATGTGGGACTTTTTCAAGAAGAGGTTATTACAAGAACACACACTCAAACACAATAGACAAATCTTTGTCTTTCCCACCAAAAGAAGGTTATACAGAAATGAACAACAAAAAGAAAGAGCCTAGGGCTTGGAGAGCTGCTCTTTGCGGAAGAAGGCGAAGAAACCAACACAGATTGCGAGTTGGAAGAGAAGGCAGATCCAAAAGTCGGCGCTTGCGAGACCGGCTTTCCAATTGACCGAGAAGTCAGGGAAGACGTCGCCGGGACCTGTGGCATCGGGAGCTGTGGCGCGTGACAAGATGGTGGCGACGGAACCAATGACTTGAGCGGCCACAAGGGTGAAGGTAATGTGGAAGCGGGTCAAGGTTTGCAGCAGGATCATACCGAAACCAATACCTTGAACGGAGTCGAGTACACCGAGCCAGAGCCATAGACCACGACCCAAAAGTGCCGAGGCTATGGGGCTGCCAGCCCATGGCAAGTACATGCCAATGTTGCTGCAACTCCACAGGATCTGGCACCATCTGGGTGCGCCCAGACCGATGGCAAAGATAGGTATGTACCAGGAATGTGTGGTACTCAACTGTGAGAACCACCACAGCAACAAAGCCCAGATGATGACGAAGAAGAGCACGATCAAGAGGAAGATAGCCCAGCCGGGTGCGTGCTTAGAGCTCCAGAGGTATTTCCAGTTGCGACCGTAAATGGAGGCGAGGAAGTAGTTTTGCACGAAGACCGCAATGAAGAACCAGACGATGATCTTACGTCTCATCACAGCGGTGTAGAAAGAGGGTAGTGCACCGGGTGTTTGACGATAGAAGGCAGGCAAGCCAAGCCAAAGAAGGATACCAACAGCCCAGAGGAACACGGCGATCGGCACACCAATGGCTGTCATGGTAGAACCATAAGTGACCAGAGTTGCTGCACCTTTGCCGTTATCGCTGAGCGCCGAGAGCTTGTCACCCCAGAACCACAGACCAACGATGTAAAGCTGCTGGGTTCCTTGGATCATGCAAGCACGGAAGCCCCAAGTCTTGACAGGTGCCGATCCGGTGCTACCAAAGTTTTGTGCAAAGAAGAAGGAACCTGCAGCACTGGCAAATGAGTAGAATCCGGTAGCGACGTTTTGGACCCAGCCACGTCCAGAAGCAGTAGCTGCATAAGGAGCCATGCCCAACAGGAAGAAGGCAAAGCCATAGAAGAACCATGGGAGCGCGATAGTGTAGATCAAGGCAAAACGACGGAATACAAACCACCATACCAACGAAGCAGCGAGGTAGATGCAAGCAACGACGTATAATTTGCTTGCAGTCTCACCAATTTCTCCGGTAAGCAGGGTGATCTGGTAGCTGTTTGCAGCAATGATCTGACCAAGTGCAAGGAAGAAAGAGTAGATAGGCCAGTCACCAATCTTGTACATCATGAAGCGGCGAACACCGGTAGGAGCCTGGTAATCCTGCGGCAGCAAGAACTGGTCGGCGGTCTCCTTCTCGGGATCGAGATTGTTGCTGTCAAACTGACCAGTAGGGGAGTTGGCACGAGTAGCCGCAGGGGTCTCCTTAGCCATCTTGACCTCGTGCATACGGTTAAACCACTGCTTCTCAGACTTCTCAAGGTACTCCTCGACACACAAGGCAGATTCTGAGTTCTTGCCATTGAGGTCTTCAAGCTTACGTTGGAAAGTGCGGTAGTACAAGCCAGTGGTGTCAGTGAAGAATGGAAGCAAATCTTGAGGCGTCTTGTCTTCCCTCTGCTCAATAACCTTGTCGACGGTCAGATTGGATTCAGTGTTGGCTGATCGACCCAGAGAAGGAGGGAAAGGCAAGAATGGTGAAGAGGCAGACGGGCTGGCAACTCCAGGAGTTGCGGCAGGTGAGAAGTTGTAAGGAGTGTTAGCCCCAAATGGATCTTGACTCAAGAAGGGGAAGCCGGAGCGAGCCTCTGCTCGGGCTTGTTCTTTAGCCTGCTGTGCTTCTTCACTCGAGATGCCTACTTCCTCGTCTTCGATTCTTGAAAGGCGGTTTCTGTTTTGAATCGCTTCAGTCGAGTTTCTGCGCGAAAGAGTAGGTCGAGAGCCTGAAAAACTGCGAGCCCTGGTTTGGACGTGGCCTGGACCTGCCCGAGTGCCAAGAGACAGTGAGTTGTTACGAGAGATTGTTGGTGAGGACTCTGCAGTGTCTCGTGCACGAGTAGGAGAAGAAGGTCTGCTGGGGTTGGGTGTGCCTCTGCCCCATGGTGTGCTGGCGCCAGGGGTGGTCCACCCACTAGGGGTCATCCATCCAGGCAAACTAGGGGTATTGTAGCCACTGCCCCAGGGGGTCCCGGCAACAGACACGCCGCCGTTACGCTGTTTTCTTTCAGCACGCTTGTTGTGAATCTTGATAGACTTCGACTGCAAGATCTCAAGGTCCTCTTTCCACTGGGCGACAGGGAAGCGCTGCACACTACTCCTAGCACGCATGAGGGCTCTTGTCTCGTAATTCGACTTCAAAGCGCCATCAATAGCCATTTTGAACTGGTGCATCTGATGCTTGGTGGTCTGAGACTCGATCGTGTACCACCAACCAGGCATTTGACCAAGGCCGCCAACACGCGAACCAACACCGAGAGCACCCTTGCGTCCGAATTCGACAGCGACTAAACCAAAGGGCTCATCGCGACTGGGAATTAAAGCAAATTCTGCTCCAGAGAAGATGAAAGGAGGAAGGGCTGTGAACTCGGGTTTGGAGTAGACACGACCAGGATACTTCTTCATCATGACTTCGAGCTTGAGAGCCGCAAATTTGCCGTATAGATCGATACAGGGGCCGACACAGAGCAGCTGGACGTTGGGGTTCTTCTCGAGGATGGCCGGGAAGACATCGGCAATCAGGTCAATACCCTTTTGCATACTCCAGCGACCGACAAAGACAAACAGGTCAGCATCAGGCTTGATTTCAAGGCCAGCCCACTCCTGAGCTTGGCGTCGGAGACCTGCTCTAGTAGACTCATAGACCTCGTCAATAACAGCGTCCTTAGGGTTGGCGAGCTTCTTATCCCACGCCGCAACATCCGAGGGGTCAGGGTTAGGCAAGGCACCGATGCTGCCGAGCCCCCAGAAGATAGGGTAACGTGCCCAAGAGCGTTTACCGTACTTCTTACTGACACCAACAGCACCGAAGCCCTTCTGGTGGATACGAAGGAGACTCGCGCCAGCATGCAGCAGATTGAAAATTTCGCCGAACTGGACGTATTTGGCAACGACAGACTCCGAGAGGTTGTAGACGGAACACACCTCAGCTCTCTCCTTCGCGTTTCTCATTGGCCAAAGACCTTGGAACTCAGCGTTGTGAAGTGAAAGACAGACTGGGACAGTCTGGGGCAGGAGGTACAAGGGAGCGATAGTGCCGTGGTAGTCATTGATGTGGTAGAGATCGATAGGGAAGCGACGACACGCCTCAGCAATACACTGATTCCAGGCAGAGTAGTAGATAGCAGAGTCGAGATCGTCCATGCGAGCAGGGTAGGGCTCCTTTGCTGTTTGCTTCCTGAAAACCGGGGCGTCGAGGAGCATGTAGGTGATGTTCTCAAGCTTGTGGTACTGGACTTGGACTTCATAGACCTTGCCGAGGATGGTAACATCGACCGGTTCACCAGGGGTATCAACAGGGTAGTCGATACCACCGACACAGGGTACTACCCAGATCAGATCTTGATGCTGAAGGTTCTTTCCCATAAGCTGGGCCATGACTCCGAGACCTCCAATCTTGATTTTGATATTCCAGTCCGAGATGTCGTATTCCATTGTGCCGATGAGGACAGTTCTGCGCTTGACCATGGCGCCAGCAGTGATAATGCCACCATTGTCCACAACAATATCGCCGACAGTCTCGGAGCTGGATGATATGGCTGCATCCTTCTCGTTCAGCACCTCTCTTTTGCTAAACTTGTTTCTGATAGCAACAGGAATGAACGACTTGGGATCTGCCAAGCCGATTTGGTTGAACTTTACTCCATAGAAGGCTTTGCGGTAAGCCCAAATACCGATGAAGGCCGTGACAGGGGGTATGACTGCCAGCAGGATGAACAAAGCCAACTGTCTCCAGCGGTTGCCAACAGGAATGAGAACGTAGCGGAAGGAGGCATCACTGAAGTGGATGCGCCATGCCAGGAAGGGTGATTCAGGTCCATGGTTGGTAATGTTGACGACGGACATTTCAAGAGATGTTGGGCCAATGCGGTCAAGCACAGTGTCGTTGTCAATATCACCGAATGCAGCAGAGACATCTGGTACACCGTCTTCGGTCATGCCCCAGACATTGAGCTGGAACTGAGAGGGCCACTCAGTCATGAAGTCATACTCCCAAGTGCTGTTGCCAACAAGTTTCATCTTGTTGTCGAGACCAGAGTCGTATCCATACTGGTTGAATGAGCCATGAATGAAGAAGTGAGGGAAGCGACGCATATGTTCTGAAGATCCATAAACATCACCCTCCTGGATATGGTCGCTACTGCCTGCTGCCTTGGACCAGTACTGGACCTTAACATGGTCACCAGTCCACTCCTGTCTCTTGGTACCTGCCCAGGTCTGCTTGTCCAGTGTGCTGTTGCCACCCTGGTAGTCCATCCAATCGGACCACTCTGAGCCCCAAGTAAGAGAGTATCGCCACTTGTCGGCACCTGGAGCCCTGTGCTGAACGTAGAAAGCATCTCCCTGAGTACCGGACGTCTCAGATGCGCGCTTTGTTACTCCATTACTACTGAAAAGCAGTGTCGAGCTGTAGTTTGCCTTGAAGGGGAAGACCATTGGATTGTCGATTTGACCAATGCGGAACATTAGGTGGTCCTTCGAGCCAGTGAAGCTGTTCTTGCCAGCAGAAGTGGCGTTGTTAACGGTAATTGTGTGAATGCCATTGCCGACGTTCGTGATGTTGGTACGGTATCTCCAGAAAGAGGGCACTGCACCATAGAACAGAGGCTCATCTAAGAGTTCGGTAGTTAAGCAATCAACACTGTCGGTATCAATGACCGCGACAGACCCATCACCTGTAGTGGATGTGATATTGATTGATTGGCGCACAGAGTCACAGTCCATCTCTGCTGAGAAACGAAGTTCTAGTGTCAGAGTCTCCTTGTCCTCGTCGCTTACCAGGATGCGCGAGTCGTGGCCAATGAAAGTGTCATTGAGTATCATCTTGGTCAACGAAGGAGAAGGTGCTTCCCAAACATCCTTAGGAACAAAGGCTGCGTAACCGTACTTGGTCATATTGAGCCATGGCAGACAACCATTGTACTCGTTGGATCCGTTGAAATGAAGCTTCTCTGCAGAAGGGTCGAGGGTTCTCTCGTCGAAGGGATAATAGAGGTTCTTGACCGTGGTACCTGCATCGTAGGGCGAGATGATAGCTTGTCCGCTAGTACTGCTGCAGTCAAAAGTGTAGTTTCTGGAGCCGTTGTAGTTGCTGTAGACCAGCCAGACAGGTTGATTGCCATAACCGCCGGCGTCTGAGAGATCCTGTGCGCCTTCCAGCTCTCCGCGGTAGACACTCCAGATACCTGTTTCAGTCGGAACTCCAAATGAACCATTCAAATAATAGTCGAAGGTTTGGTTGGACAGTTGACGAACATCAAATCCATCGTTCAGCACAGGGTATCTTCTTCTCATCTCGTGTCCCGACTTGAGGTAGTTGTACATGGGATGGGTAGGGTCGCGGTGATCCAATGACACGGCATCGTCTTGACAGCCAACAAGCGAACTGTTTACGGGGAAACTGCTCAGGTTCTCATCGCCGACCTTGTAACAGCCATGCATCTGCCAGGCTTGGGCCGAGCTCATAGCTTGTCTACCGTAGATGTAGTTGGCGGCAGTATTGTCGAGAACATAGAAGAGTTGCTCCTCCCCCCAGGAGACCATAGTAATACCAGGAACCAAGAGTGTGTTGACAAATGACCCTAGGACCTGTCTCTCAGTACCGTTGATGAGACCAGGCCATCTTAGGACATCCTGATTCGAAACACCGTACATGTGGCGTGGGTCGAACTTGCCGTTGTTTGCGTTGACGAAGTCATTGGTCTGGACCATAACGTGCCAGGCGTCCACAAAGTTCACAGGCCCGTCAGCGGCAGCCAAAAGATCACCATCAAGCCCCAGGAATCTCATTAGACCACGGTAGATTGTGTAGTGGAAAGCACCGGCATCCAGAGCGTGGTGTTGATCATCACGGATATAGGACGAGTTTGTAGTTGCAGCTTCGGTAATGTTTTCAACAGCCATTCCTGGCTCTTTACCGCGTCCCAAGTAGATGGCGCCGTTAGCGTTTCCGTTGACAATCTCGCCAGGAATAAAGAAGTTGTACTTTCCCAGACTTGATGCACATTCGCGCATGGCGTGAGAGAAATTGCCTTGGCCGTCGACAGTGACTTGCATGGCTTTATCTATACGAAAACCATCAAAGTCGAGGGCTTCGAGCATCATACACATGAAGTGTTGGAGCTTTGTCTGGACAGAAGGCCTCCATTCTCTTAGGCGATCCTGGACGGCGTTGAACTTGGACAGTTGCTTTTGCCATTCTGGGTATTGGCCAAAGGCACCAACATCGCCATATTGATCGAACTCGCTGTCCATACAACCAACCATCTTTGTGGTGTTAACATCGTCAATGCGGTTGCCGGCCTGGTCCCAAAAGCGAGGGTATTCGTATGGGCACTCATCATGCCATTCATTGTTGAACTCCCAGTCTGAGTAATGTTGGCTCGATTTCCAGACGGCAGTGTGCTCTTTGAACGACCAGGGTGTACTGCTGTTGAAGTAACCTTCGAAGGCGATGACGTCGCTCATGGTTGACATAGTGTTGTCAACCAGAACATACATGCCACGCGAGTGAATATCGTTGATCAGCTCTCTCCATTGAGCGATGGTACCGAAATGTCTGTCCAAAAAAGTGTGATCCTACATCGCGATTAGTTACAAGCTAGGTCTGACTATATGTTGGCAATGAGCATACCAGAGGACTATAACTGTCTGCTTCCCAGGGAAAGTTGTACAAGAGACTTCCGGCGAGGTAGATGCCTTTGATGCCCATGCCCTGAAGGTAGTCGAGAGAATCGCGCACGCCATCAGTATCGCCGCCATGACGAAGTTGGGTACCATAGATGTCATGTTCCCAAGCAGTCTCGTTGCTAAGCACTTGTCAGCCTAGGAAATGTATGTAACAGGAAGGGTGGAAAGCTTACATATTATCGTTGCTCGGGTCTCCATTGACGAATCGGTCCATGAAGAAACTGTAGAAGGGGAATCGCCAATTATCTGGAGAAGGATGGTATGTGTGATTCTCGTAGGTGGTGGAATAGTCCAATGGATTTACTGCCTCTTGGTTCATATTCAGGTTCCAGTCGACATATCTCTCGTCATAGCGAAGAGCCTGAGCTCCAGAGGCGCTCAGCGCCAATGATAACAGCCACTGGCCACGCATTGTGTAGTTGTAGGGTCGTCAACAGGCGATATAAAAACAAATATCCAGCGCCACAAAGGCGGATTGGCGGTAGGTAGGTGTATGCTTCCTAAACGTCAAACATAAATGTCGAGCTATAAACGAATGTCAAAGACAGATATCCTGAAGAATTGTTTGGGGAGCTCCGCAAAGACGAGGCAGAGATTGAGTGTTTATGTAGCACAAAAAAGCGTCGAAGGCAAGGATCCTGGAAAGAATATGCGGAGAGCGCAGTAAGTGGGTCCAACAAGCCGTCAATCAAGGTTGGCTGTAGAACAAGAAAGGTATCGATTTGAAAAGAAGGGATGTATCCGGATGTTGGGCCTCCAGGAACTTGGTCGAGTTTAGTCAAGAACTTAGAATCAACAGCAAAGGCCAGCAACGATGGGGAAATACAGCAGCTTATCTTGATTCGCTCAGGTCCATCGGTGATAACCAGGGCGGCAAACGAGCAAGGTCTCTGCACAGTGCGGCGAGCATGGTTCAACGAACTGATACACTGACCATCAATGATGCATTTGACCACAGGCCATTGCAGGGGTTGAGATGGCAGTAGCAGAATGATCGACGGACGGCGTAGCGGGACAGTCCGTCGGTTACTTTCAACATGTTTCTTTCTTAGGCCTTGCTGCAGGTGATTGCTTTCGATTAGAGCAGTGGTCACAGCCAAACGACTCAGACATCGCAGCGCGCATCAGATGCGCCACGCCGCAGCGTGTGCCCACAGGAAGTGTCACCCCTCATAAGGAATTAACGTTTCATGTTACCTCTACGCTGCAAAACGGCCGAGGAAGAGGCGGTCGTGCTCTAGGGCAGCGACGGACAAGCTGCAAGAGAGACAAGAAGGTCTCTGCAACAAAGAGTGGGAACGTCCTGTATCGATGATACCTTGGCAAAGCTTTGCAGACAGGACCGTTGGGTTGAAGCCTGTTGACTGCCCGTGCATTTGCACCATGCAGTAAGGCATCATGGGCTCTGAATCTTGTCCGCTGTCCATTTCCGATGACAAAGAGTCTCCATCTCAACACCAAAAAGCTTGGGCTTCGCTTTCGATGTCCGTACATTGATCGGAGTGATATGACTGGTCGCTGACCGCTTGTCAGTGGTATCTATTGATTGAGGTTGATGAGGCAAGGCCGTAGATCCCAGTTAACCTTTCTCTCGTCCTGCACGCAGACATGCCTGCATTCTCGACTAGGTAAGTTACGTGGACGTGAAGTAGATTTTTTTCCGTTGCAGAAGCCAAGGCATCTAGCTCCTGAACTTCCTCACTCTGCCACTCGAAAAGGACGTCGGATTCAGGTACCGTCACGGCATTTTTTTCCCTCTCATGCCTTTTCCTTGTGATGCGACACGTCGTAAGCAGGTACGTTTCATGTTCCCGCGCTGCGGGTCCCACCGCAGAAGTCTATCTTGGCGGCATAGGGAGGGCTAGCTCATTGTTGTTTGGCTTTTGTTGCCAGGCTTCCGAGCCGTCGGGTGCGGTACATGAAGATTCGACGTTGAACTTTCACGTTCCTGCATTGTCAGTACCGCCACGCCGCCCGCCACGTCGAAGCCTCAGATGTGTATTCCAACGACATTTCTTTTGACGAGAAAGCCGCGTCGCTCTCGCAGCGTCTCCATCAGTCGTCATCATACCTACACTTCTCGGCGTGATGGAAGAGATTTCGCTCAACTGTTATGGAAGTACCCATGACGAATGCAAATCCACTTTTTCGGAATGACAGATTACCGGAGGAGTGGTATCAGATCCCTATCCACTTGCAGTCCTGCCAAGACTTTGCGAAACAGTCGCAGTGGCACTGGTTCTGTTGTCAAGAAATGTCAATCAAAGGGCTCGAATCCTTACCGAGCGGGTGTGACCTGAGCATGTTGTTCAAGTCTCGTATCCAAATCTCTGTAATCGAGTTCACCACCTCTTGTACCTAAACGTACTCTTGTCACATACCCACGGTAGGGATTACGGAAGTGCAGCTGCAGAGTGCAATGATAAGATGACCTTCGGCCGTATCACAATGGACCGCAGCCGGACTCAGGAACCCAGATATGTTCGCATATCGCCGGCCTTTGAGAACGCTCAATAGGTAAGACTTCTTGCTCATCATGGCTGAGTAGCTATGGCATTTTGCGTTGGTGTTTAGCAAACAGGCGGCGGCGGCAGCACAGACGAAATAGCTCAAATCCGGACGACCTAATCTGTCGTGCTGCCGATCCCTATCCACATTTGCACCAAGCTGATGCTGTGTTGTCCTGGTCGATTTCAAGCTCACTAACACACCAAAACTATTTGTCGCTGTACGAACAATTTCAGGCAAGAGCTATTCTAGAGAACATGGTCTTACTTGCACAACTTGAGTAGACGTCTACCATCTCGAGTTGAACTGCGTTCCTTGTTGACTTGCAGATCGCATATGCACGCTCCTTCCTCTGTTCTGAAGATGTCTCGGGTATCGGATCGACCATCGTTCAATCCGACAAACGACTCGAGGGTTTTCCCTGCTGAACCTGGCCTTGGACGATTCTCTTACACTCCCTTGCGTCGCAGTCTCGACACTGCGAACAGTATGGTCATAATTACCGATATGGCGCTTGGCTGAAGCCTAACTACAGCTCGACACCTTGGAGCTCAACAATTGTCTCAGTGGTTCTCCGCGATTCATGGTGTCTAATTTCATGTACAAATGAGGCACAGAACCAGGCCTCCGGTCTTCGCATATATCGAGCTATTGTTTATAGAAGCCTAATAAGCTGTTCAGCTCTGCCCAGAGCACTCTGTGGTGGAACCACGACACATCCGGGTGGTCTCAACGCAAGGTCAAGGAGCCTGGAATTGCGGATCAGCGTCTACGAGCTTTTGCAAGTTCTGGACTAACATCAGTAGTGTATGTCGAATACGGTCAGTGGAAAATTCGGTGTAGATTCAATGATGGACCCCAGACTGGTAGCTGCTAACCCAGGTTGATTGAGATCGTCTCTCTAGCATCTCTTTAGTCGCCCGTACGACTTAACTACTAAGATAGGCAGTACGGTCACAGCCCAAGCCAAATGGCTACTTCTCAGCAAAAAGCTGGTCAGCACTTCCGATCAGCACGATGCTGGCCTGCTGGGTTGACTTTTCGAAGCAACGCATGGTACATGCTATAACTGACAGCAGTACAATTCTCGGAGCATCTTCCGCCTATAAGCAGATGTCTTGCACTATCGTCTTCTAAACCATGCTGAAGATCCTCTATCAAGCACGTTATTTGCCATGTCTCACGCTCGAGACTCCATCTCCACTTTGTATATCTGTGCGAATATCTGACCGCACTTCTGGCTCTGGCAATAATTGAATTACAAATATCGAGAACTACTGGAGCCATTGGGACGCAAAGAATGCGACCTCTACCGCTGTTCCCTCGAGAAAACTAGTCAAAACTAGTTTGACTGTGCTGGCACGTACTGGCGGTGTGCTAAGTCTGTTGTCTTCTTCACGGATCTTAAGAGAAGGCAAGTGGCGGCCATTCAAATTTTTATGTTTCATGTTGCAGCTCGAAGCTCTTGACTGCCAGTCCTTCAGGAATCGCATGAGACAGCATGGACGTGGTGCCAAAGAAGAATAACAAAAACATCGTTGCCGCAAAGTCTAACAATGTCTGAGAAGTGACCCTGCAGACGGAGTTCGGAACAAAAACCTAGGTATGAGTCTTCATATCTACCACAAGCAGGTAAGCCAGCCTTTCCTGTGTCACTTGCCTCGGATTGTCGACCTCGAATCTTGAGGGTAGAGTCGTCGAGTTGTATGAAACGCACGTAAACTAAATTTTTCTTTGACGACACCGATATATCTATTGCAGCATCTTCCATGAACACGCCTTCTGACATGATGTCTCTGAAAATGCAGTGCCAAGTAAACACCGACAGACCTGCCCCGGTCTTTCAGGCTTCCGAGGTTGAAAGTGGTGGTGGCCTGAAACGGATTTTCGGAAAGTCGCGGGTCAGAAGGCGATGACACCTCCAGTGCGCCATCTCCAATCAATCGAGATATTAGACACCGAAAACTTGCCACGAGAAGATCCACCTCTAAAAAAGACAGGGCACCGCTTCGCTCCGGTAATTTTTCCTCTTTTATCGGGAGGGATCCTTGTCTGCTTATCAAACTCAGCCACATCTAAAGTTGAGTGCGTGGCAGGTCGGGATCGCCAATTCGGTCAGGCTTAGCGACGAGGGCATGAGCCAGAGTTGCCGAAGATGATTGCTAGGACTTGTCGGAATGGCTGAAAAGCTCCGGCTCTACTGTACAGAACCGCTCAGAGATCTGCTACATGTTATCCCGAAACACGTTACCGCCGCATCACTCCCGGTGAAGTGATAGGCGAATCCGTTCTGGCGCACCATGCAGATCTCGCTTCTGTATACCAAACAATGCGGCTCTTAGTCGAGTCACAGAACTCCATGCGAGCCTCCTTCATAAGTTGGCATACCTGCACTTCCCCCTGCAGTGGTTCCCTAAGAAGCCGGAAGCATTGTCTCTTCCAAACGTGCCTGCAATATTTCTCTGAACCTTCAACATCCTTCATCTCGGTTTGCGGTTCTGCGACTGCCAAGCACTGGACTGTCTACCTCAAAGGCATATTGAGTTACGGGAGACATCTCTAGCGAGCGATAAGACGACTGGCAAGTAGGGGTCCATGAACTCGGGAAATTGGGGTTCATTGACGGTCAACTCTCGAGCATGGCAATCACCGGAACCACCGGGTATCTCTCCACTGCTGATGCGCATCTGTCCCATTACTCGCACCTGTTACCGGAGTCTGGACGAGAGGTGGCTAGTTGTTAGCTAGTGATCAGCACGGAGAAGATATAACGCTCCAGCATCTCACCAGACTTCGCCGTGTTGGACACTAACACTTTCATTGGAGCGCATTCAGATACGAGACAAAAAAACTGACTTGGTAGGTATGCTACATTCGATGGTTAGGCTAACAACCTTCTTTTCAACCTTGGTAATGCCTCCTATTTGCTATAATCCTTGTAGGGCTTGATGGGAGAGGCAACCGCTAACCATCGGATGCACCATCACCCTGTATGCGCGTTGCCTGTCAAACTACTGCTTAGCTCCGAGCGTGAGTTTGTCCCTCACGTCAATTGCAGCTCTAATCACGCCAGCATATGGCTGCTTTGCCTCGGCACACGGCTCAACTGGTAGGGCATGGTATACCCTCCAACTTGCGTATACTTATACGACTGAACCGGAACCCAGAGTTTGCGCGAGGGACCATGACACCGACAGTTCACGGCTTGCCGATGATCTGGGCCAGATCTCAACTGACAGGGCATGGTATACCCCTCAACTCGCGTATACTTATACGACTGAGCCGAGACTTTCGACTTATGGTTCGCGCGAGGGACCATGACACCGACAGTTCATGACTTGTCGACGATCTGGACCAGATCCCCTCGTCTCAGTAGACAACGGGCCGCCGAAAAGCATCAGATTCAGATCTCTGTCAGTAGACAGGCGGAAACGCAGGGTCGTTGGAACCTTGGTTCTCTCATCCGATCATGCCCTAGATCTCAGCAACGTCAGACTATTCAGCTGATTATCATATCTGGTTACGGTTAGGCCACTGTACCTCACCGTCAGCCCGCCACATCTCAACTTCCACTACTTTCTGTATGGTTGCTGCAGGGTTACAGAAGTAGTCCGCGAGATCCGTCAATTCGATCGGGAGTGCTATCAGAAAAAGAAAAACATCGATGGCGCTTGAACTTCTGCTCGCGGCAAATCGACTTCTCAACAAATAGCTTCTTCTGTGTGGCATATTCGCCACTCTTCGTGTTGCTCGTAGAAAAGGTGTGCCAGTGACGATTGGCATTGGCTTTGATGTGGTAGGCGATACCTCCCTGTCAAAGGATACACTTGAGGCACGCTTTTTCGGCATTCATTTCCTACCAGAAGGTGGCTATTAGGAACTTTGGCTGTGAACACGAACGGGATGCTTTGATTGTGAAGCTCCGTCATGAGTTGAAACACAGGTAGGCGTAGATGGTCGTGATGAAGAAGCGATTTCATCACTACAAAATAAGCTGGAATTGATAAGACCATGTTTTTGGTTCTCAAACATCACGTCTTCGAACGAAAGCTAAAACGAAGAATGGAAAGGAGTGGGGAAAAAAAGCTTGAGTTTTTCGTTTCTCATAATGAAAATAATGTTAAAGCTATGCATGGAGCAGCGAAGAGGAAATCAAAACCCCAACAATTGGCTTCCCAAAGAAGAGCAAAGGAGTAACGTAAAAGCAAGAGGAAGCAAAAGTGTCAGAAGAGAAGAAGTAGGAGGAAGAGACTATCGCCTCCCATCGGAGATCCTGTGGACAACGTCCAGCTACTACCAGCTCCATTTTTGAAAACGTTCCTATCGTCTCAGGCTGCCTGCCGCACGCGAAAACAGTCCACGACTGGGGCTCTTGGCCTCAACTGCGTCGTTTCGCGAAGGGCTCAAATTTCGTGATAGAACAGGCTGGCTGGCTGCTTGCATGGCCCAAGATTCATCACTATTGCCACCACCATTGGAGTCGTTCGAACGCTTGGAAGGGGAAGTACCACGGCCAAATCTAGAGGGTTGCTCGGATGACGAAGTGTGGTGCTCACTCATACGGCGGAAGAGCTTTTGTGTCTTCTGAGAGAGGGCCGCTCGAACACCTCCATTGCCACTAGACTGTGGCTTGATTGGAGGCCCCGGTTGAAAGATCGATACATTGTTGGCTGCTTGCAGGGCCGTCGTGAGGTTCGGTGTAGTCTCTGACCGTTCCATGCGTTGTGGATATGAGTTGGAAGATCTTGAAGTGGAATTGTGCCTCTGCAGTGAGGCTGGTGGTGTCTGGTTCAGTGCAAGATTGGGTGTAGTCTCGGAGCGCTTTATCTGGAAACGCGTCTTATCGTTGCTTTTTGGCAGCAGCGCCCACTTCTCCATCGTCTTTTGACCTTTTCGTGACACGCGGTCGTTTCCCTGATCATTGTAAGGCATGCTTCTAGCTGGTGAGGGATTGCGACGGACTTGGAATCTGGACGGTGTGCCCTTGAGGATGCTACCCCCATTAGGATACGAACTGTCTGTTCCTGCACTGCTAGTCCGGGCACTATCAGATTGCTCATAATACTCGTCTTCCTCGTCAGTCGAAGAAAGAGATATACTATGTCTGTTGAGCCATCCAGCGCCATTCAGGGGGTGCTTGTGTAGCTTGTTCAGATCGTTGATGCTTGGTGTCTCGGGAGTGTGTAGTAGTGCTGCATGCTTTGCGGCGTTAGGAAGACTTTTAGACATTCTGCGCTGCACATCTGCTGAGCCGTTCATGTAGGAGTCTTGAAGAACGCTCGTGCTTGCACTGTCTGATGTCGGAGGCAACAAACCTCCGCCGAATGCTGAACCCTTGAGCGAGGGTGTTCGTTTTTGAGTGGTCTGTGAGGGTGCAGTGAAATATGCCGGTCGCTGAGTACGAGCGGCACCCAAATGTGAGTGCGGCAAATGCTTCTCTGTGCATTGATCAGATGATTGTGGTGTTTGCACCTGAATCCAAGACTTGATATCACTATCTGAGACATGCTTGCTGCCAGCATTCCGTGAGATATTGTCTAGTTGGCTATCAGGGAGATCAGGCTCGTTGTCCTCGTGCTTGCCAGATTTTACGCTTCTTGGGAGGTCGTAGATGCTAGGGAAGCTGCTCTTGCTCAAGACACTCAGGCATGGGGAATCTAGCGTGTCAATATCCGAGATAGACTTGTCGATGTCCTCCTTCTGCGACGTCAAGGATGCGAAGCTTTTGACGGCATGCAGTATCGGCTTTGGTTCCAGGTAGACGCTTCGCAAAGCGCGTGTGGTTGGTTGTTGGTCGCCCACAAAGGAAGGTATACGTCGTGCTGAAGAGGATCTCGTAAGTGATTTGTTGTCAGCCTTTGGTGGCGAAAGGACAGTTCGTGGACAAGGTGAGACAGAAGAAGCGCGCGATATCTCGGGGATCTCTGGTTGATTGCAAGAATCATGTTGAAGATGCTGTATTTGCTCAAGCCTCTCTTCCAGATCACAGATGATGGAGACAGCCTCTTGCACAGCTTCGTCCCGATGCTCCAGTTCCTTGACCAGGCTATCGTTCAGTTCGAGAAGTGTAGCGTTCTCTTCTGAAAGTCGATCTGCATCCTCGGCGCGTGATGCCAATAGTTTACAATCTTGTTCCAGTTTCGCCATTCTCTCTCTGCAATGGAAGAGTTCGAGCTTCAAATCGAAGTTGAGTTTTGACAGCTTGTCCAGTTTATCCATGCATTCGCGAGCGCCTAGGGATGCTGTGGTATTCGTAGGGTTATGGGTCTTATTAGGTGTGGTCGTTAGGTTGTCGTTGGCGGACGACCTTGCTTCGTCGAGGAATAAATCATCATCCAGGTTCGTCAATCGCACAACAGAATCCGAGCGACGTGAGCGGGTGTTGGGGTTTGCGCGACGCGCCTGCAGGCGGTCGAGAAGGTATGGAGATGCCGGGTTAGTCATGTCGCGTAGAATGTCGTGAAGTGTTAGGTGGATGCAGTTTCAAGCATGCTTTAGATAGTTATGTGAGAGTTCAATACAAAGTGACGAAAGTCGACGAAGAAGCGGTGGTGACAAAGAAAGACGAATTCAAAGACATGCGAAGTGTGAGTAACGGCGAGTTAGAACGTGAGGGTCGGTGTGTGGGCTTGGACTGGTCAGATAGATTGATTGAGCAGATAAACTCGACCGTTGGAATGCAGTCGTCGCTGGAGCAGCAGAGACGTTTTACGCAGCATCCAGGCTGACTTTGTACGGTGCACAAAGAGTTCGAGGCAAACTTGCGCCTGCTAAATGCTGGAAGAATACTGCGAGATATTCCTTGAAAGACGGCCAGGCACAGGAAGGGACCATCACTTTCACAGTGCAGCCGAACGCCCATCACAATGCAACCTTCCAGAAGCCGCACGAATGACATGGCCGAACACACATCAAGGTCGACGCTAACTGACAAGCCCCCGCAGTTGGCGCCCGAAAGAGTTTCATCCCGCCCTGTTGCCCTCTTGTTGCCTTCATGATGGCTTCTTGTATGATCCTATGACAAGTGTTCTGAACAGATCTGTACATTTTCAAAGGACCAGTCGAGAGACATGGGCTCAAGGAAGGAGACGGAGACTGCTTGTGAACGCAAGCCATCTACGTTCTGGACATTCTTCAAGTTATGCAAATCATCTTCGACGCATGTGCGTTTGCAGAATATACCTCCTTCTCAAGATCCCCTAAACTGGTCCAAAAGCTGTCCACCAATAGTCCTCCTTCTGCCACCATCACTCTCTTCAACTCTGGACCCACTAGCCGTAGCAGCCTCTCCCTCCATACGTCTCCTCAGCCCTTCAAACCTCTCTCTTTCTCTCTTTCCAGCACTCAGATCCGGGATTCTCCACGTCGCCGCTCCGGGCAGTATTTCTCTTCTGTAAGCATAGCCCACAAGCCAGCCCACTGCGGCAACAATAGCAGAACCAGGTAGTTGAGAAAGCGCAAGTTGGAGAGGAAGAAGGTAGGATGTAGATTTCGAGGTCAAGTTAATCGCTGACGAGGAGTGTGGCGAGTCGGTGGCTGAGAGTTGGTATTTGTACATGTAAGGGATAGCGGCGTGGTATTGGGCGAGAAGAGCGAAGACGATGGCCGTGGGGCCGGCAGGGAGGTAGTTGATGTTGTAGAAAGAGAGCGGTCGGATGATGAGTACGAGGAGGAGAGGTGGAAGCAGAACAGTATAAGGCAGGGTCGCGAGAATAAATGACTGTATTACTCGATTCAGTTACTGGTAGCAATGGAGGTCGAGTACTGGACTTACTGCGAACTTGCGCGAACCCCAAAGACGTTCAATGATGCGTAACTGGTAGAGGGTCATGGCCGAGAACAAGACCTCTGTCGAGTTGGTATAGACCAGCGGCCAGGTGAGGCACCGCCAGAATTGTCTGTAGTCGGAGATGTGCGGCCTGACCATGATCCAGAACAAGTGCTTGGTGTCGGTGATGCTGGCCATGAGCGATGCCGCCACTACCGCCATGACCAGATACTTGGATAGCGGTGCATTGCTGAACCCGGATGCCAGCATCCTGTTGCTGCAAATGTCTTGTTGTCTTGTGTTTGGACAAGTTGTGTACAAAACGATGGTAGATCGTCTGGAAACCGACCTGGCAAGAGGGACACCATGTCACTTCCCCACAAAACGTCAGACGCTCCGCAACTCGTCCTATCCGCCGCCATGATGCTACTATATAAGAATGCACAATACAAAGAGCAGAGCATATCAAGAAGATAAAGATGTGATAAGTAGCTATTTGTACTGTATAATAATGATGTTCCTTCGGAAATGAAGTCAGCAGAATGCCAATTCTAGGCAACCCCGAAGCAATGAACGCCTCTCCTCTGCGTAGCGAGAGAATACCTGCCAGTTTACCCAATACAAAAGAAAAAAGAAGTGAAAAACATGAGCAGTGGGAGTGCATCGTTCATGCACATTGCTCGGGTATCCGTGTTCCCAAATTCCTTCCTCCCATAATGCATTTCCGGCATTTGCTGAAACCAAATCATCTTACTACCGCCGCCTCGTTCGTAATCCGTAATCGTCAGTCTTCGTCCCCAATACTAGCCTCCTGCTGCAGCTGCCTGCACTTCTGCTGTTGCGTCGATGTCTTCGATTTCGCGTCCGCGTGGGTCGACCACAATTCGGTGACCTCTTTTGTTCTCAGGTACACCATCTCGAGCTGCTCCAAAGTCCAGCACCTGCAACCAGTCAGCTTCTGTTACAACATGTCATATCACTTTGCACGTACCTCGATGTAAGTAAGGTTATTCCTTTGCACCGCAGCAACACACCTTCTCTCGTCGAAACGGACTTGCCATACTCCACTAAGGTCTGAGAGCAAGTCGCGCAAACACTCACCTGTGCTGATATTCCACATTTTGAGGGTACGGTCTGAGCCACTGATGACCTTCTGGTCATCGTGCTGGAAGCATGTAATCGCTCCAGTATGTGCTGACAAGATGGATTGACAGTTTCCATTGTCAGGGTCCCAGATACGCAAGGTACTGTCTGCAGCAGCACTAACGAGGCGTCCATGGCTGAGATCCAGAAGACCTACCAGGGATGTATGGCCATCGAGGTTGAACAGGCAGTTGCCTGTTTCAAGAGACCAGACCTTGACCAAGTTATCCATCGACCCTGAAATACATCGTCCTCTGTCATGGTCAAGGACTACACTGTAGACCTTTTGGGTGTGTCCTGTAAGTCGATGCACCATATCGCCAGTTGAAATCTTCCACACTCGGACGGTACAGTCATATGAACCACTAACAAGAGTGTCGCCATGTGCTGCAATAGCGCGAACCGAGTTGTGATGGCCAGTAAGTACACGCAGAGAGTAGGGGTTATCGCTGTCGTTTGCTGGAGGGCCAGCTTGATGAATTTGGGGATCGCCAGGACGAGGAAGCTTCCAGACTCTGAGAGTTGAGTCACGCGAACCAGTGATGATCAACGGCTCTTTTGGCATCATGATAGGCGAGCCATCGGCAGCCGTGCCAATCTTCACAGGCTTCAATATTACCAGACAACGAACAGTAGAGGTGTGGCCTTGGAAAGTCTGTAGACATTTGCCAGAAGGAATGTCCCAGATGCGAACAGAGCGATCTGTTGAACCAGACACAAGTGTGTCACCTTCGTACTGCAATGCCCAAACGCCGCCTTCGTGGCCCTCAAGCTTCCTTCGCAATACACCAGTTCGGGTATCGTAGACATTGATGTTTGTGTCGTCGCTACCGGTTAAGATCTTGTCTGAATCAAAAAGTAAGCAAGTTACGACATGGCGATGATGAGCGCGGAAGGCCAGATGATGCGGCTTTGCCTCAGAGTCCATCCAACTTTTTGCGATCATGTAGTGTCTTTGGTAGATAGACTTGAAGAGATGCAAGTTAGTTAGACTTGGAAGGCCAACGTCTGGTTTGGGCACGGCTTTGGCAGCAGCGCTTGCGTAAGCCATGGGACCTTGTGCTGTTTGGAAGTCGCGCAACCAAAGAGGGGAATGGTCTTGGCGTCTGGACACCTTCCGCTTTTGTCTCTTGTGACCACCAGTGCTACTCGTTGCTTTTCTCTTGGTTCTTGTGATACGCAGCGACGCGGAAGAGCCCGCATCGTCACTGCTGACCGAAGGAGCGGCCAGAGGACTTAAAGGCTCCAGCTCTACGACTCTAGAGACCGAGCGGGTCGACGTTGCTTGTCCCAAGTCTTCTTCGTATCCATCGAGAGAAGGTGCCTGCCATGCCCAACCCTCGCGTACTGCACGTTCAATCTCGCCCTCAGGCAAGTTGAAGCCATCCCTGTCCAGAAGTTCTTTCCATGCTCTTTCATCCGAATCAATCAAATGCCTCCACTTTTTCGATACTTGAGCCGCACGACAGAGACTCTTGACGTCCAAGAATTTTGTGATCTGCAAGCCCAATTCTACCGGTAGCACGTCGAACGGATCGCACTTCAGTGCTGGATTGACGAGTGAGGCGACGGTTCGTAATGTTTTCTTAGTAGAGCGTCTGAGCATTTGATACAAAACGTAAGACTGCATCTCCTCAGGTAAAGCGTCGTAAGCATCGATCATTGTAGGAACGTCCATCAGCGTCAAAGGAGGTTGGTTGGTTTGGCGAGTGTGAGACTGGGACTGGACGGTAGCCTCACTGGAGCTAGCAGGGGCATCCGGTTGATCGGTCATCATGCTGTCTTCGAGGTCCAGTCTAGATACTTGACTGGCATTTTCATCGTCGGCATCGCGAGTTGATAGTAGAAGCTGATGGCTGCGAGCCAGGTTTGCAGCAGCTGTGACGGGAGACAGACTAGGGCTTGGAAGGCTGGCATCCTGTTGTGAGCCACTTAGCAGACCCGCAGGTAGCGGTCGTGGTTGCTCAAGTCGAGGGTAAGGGTTATCGACAGGTTCGAGATCACCCTCTGCAACTGGTGGAGTGGCAGTAGCAGCATCCCTGTCGAAAGAGTGACTAGGTCCTGCAACGGACGCCTTTTGTTTTGCATGTTGCTCTTGCCATTCACGGGCTTTTTGGGTTAGAGAAGACACTCGCTGCTGCTCGCGGTCATTTGCTGGGGCAGCATCAGTGTCTGGTGTTACTGGCATGGGACGACTTGTAGTCTCTGAGATTGAAGATTGTTCGTCGTCGGCAAGTGGGTATGTGATACCAGAGCGGGTTCGTGACAGTAGCGAGCGAGGATGTCTTTTGCGACGGTGTAGGCTTGCTAGCTCTGCAGCCTCGGCGAGACTGGGTGGTGAAGCGGGCCTTTTAGGCGGGGGTGGTCGGAACTCCTGAGCTCGGGTAGGTGTGTGATGAGTTTGGGTCGAAGCCTTCTGGCTGCGAATGATACCATTGGATTGTTGCAGCTGTGCTTGCTGTTGCTTGTACTAATCAAACTTGTTAGTGGTAGACCGGTCAGCACATGGTGAGAGCTTAAGGTACCTTGTCGAGTGACGACTGAACGTTCTGTGCCTCCTGGTAGACGAGTGGGGTACCTCCAACGTTGAGAGAGAAACGCTGCAGCGAAGAAGGAGTGGGGGTAGAGGCGAGGGGATATTGCTTGGGGTCGCGGCTGAGCATGTCCCTGGGTGGTCGGATAAGTAGAGGAGGGAGGGTGACAGTGGTTGTCGTAGTTGTCGTCACGACCGTCTGCTGGGTAGCGGGAGCAAAAGCCACATGGGCCATGGTGGTATAGGGCGACATGTCTTGGTGATGGTCGGGCGACGCGGGAGCGGTGGTGAACGAGGCCTGGGTGCTGCGTATCGTCGCCCTCGTGTGGTCGTGACGGGCTGGGGGATCCATGCTGTCGTCGGTCCTCGAGAGATGCCACGGACGGATGGCTGCTTCAATATTGCTACCGCCGTCGACAGGCAGGACGGTCTCGTGCAAGCAAGCCCCAGAGCGTGACGACAGATCAACGCACGGGGATGCGAAGGTTGCAAACACGCCCGCGTTGCTGAGATGGTTCTGGGCTGGTGGCTCCTTTTGTTAGAGTAGCATCGTCTCTGGGGAAGCAGGCAGAAGCGTCGAGTATCTTGATGTCGCCGATGTTGGTTGCGTCGGTCAGGAAACAGGCCGTTCGCTGCCTGAGTCGCTTTGTCCCAAGCCTTCCTTCCCACTTGCCTGTCGTTTTGCGGAGAAAAAGCGCCACCGCCTGCGAGCCAAGCGACCACCAACGACTACGAAAACTTTGCCCAAGCCTGCATAACCTAGTATTTTTTGTCCCTCGTCATGCCCTCTCTTGTCTCGAATGTCTAATCCGCTCTTTACCGATCATCCTCTGCTTACCTTGAAACTTGCTGCCAACATCCACACATTTCTTTACTTGATATGGGTATTCTGGGGTATAAAGCTCTGTTCGTCTAGAAGCTCGAGCGAGATACCGCGTAAAGTGATCACGATCATGGGATCGGCATTTGCCTGGATAGGTAACAATTCCTTTCAGCAAACAACAATCTGTAAAAACCCAGATCAGACAAAAGTGCACGCTCTTATCACAACGGTGAGTTGTTTGTAATGTACTACGCATTCGATTGCTATCGACTCGTGTAAGAAGCGCACTGGCTGTACTCAGAGCCAGCGACTTTGAAGCTATCTTCATTTTGTCCATCTCTGTCCGAAAGAAAACACAAGAGAACTGCCACAACAAAGACCCTCATCATGACCACCTTTTATCCCGCAAGAAAACAAGACTTTTGATAGACAGTCTGACAAGACACTCCTGCTGTTGCATCATCTAGACTCTTCGTCCAAAGCCCACAATGGCTTGATGGATAATTAGTAGAACAGACTTTACTCGTTGTCAACAAGCGTGGACACCCAGTGGGGCTTCTTGTTACCTTCCTCCTGCTCATAGTCGACACCTCCGAGGCTGGAAGAAGGACGAGGGGTATCGATGTGCTGAGCAAGCTGGATTCTGGCAGCCAAGGGACTGCTGTCAGGAGTGCGAAGCTTCTCAGGAACCTGTCCGAAGCCATAGGTAATCTTGCTCTGAGAACCGACACGGCTAGGTGTGGAAGGGAGGCGGACGCCGTGGCGAGTGGGCGTGCCATAGAGCGAGTTGTCCAAGGGACTGGTAGTCAGCTCATACAGGCTGCGCGACTGGCTGACAGGCGTCTTGGGCGGAACAGGCTGAGGAGGAGTCACGGAGTTGGAGTTGTACGACCAAGTGCTGACGTTGTGCATGAAGCGATTGTTGGGCATAGTACGTGGAGTGCTGAAGCTGTGGTGCTCCGAGTAGAGGGCAGAGTCTTGCTGAGCAACGGAAGGCTTGCGTGGAGGAGGCATCTCGAAAGAGATACGGTTGTTGCCACCTTCGTTGAAGATCGAGCCAGACTTGCGTTGAACGATCTGTTCGTTGCTAGCCAAGCTTGTGCCGACAGTGGCAGAGTTGCGCATGACGGGAGGCACATTGGAGCTCTGCATAGTGTGGCCGCTCTGAGTCTGAGCAAGCGAGTTGGATCTCTCAGCGCGGGGACCTTGGACCCAAGACAGCGAGTGAGATGCCTCGGCACGGGAGCTCTGAGCCTGAACCTGGCCCAGCAAGTTGGACTTCTCTGCGAGGGAATTCTCTGTGCTGGCAAGCTTCTTGTGAGGAGTGACAGGCACCGTCTTTCCATGAGCATCCGGGGCAGTAGTCATGGTTCCATCGGCGTACTTGAGGACAGGCAAGATCTGAAGTTCAGGCTTGCCACGGTCACGGTGCTGCTCAGACGATGTAGCGTTGGACTCAGCGCAGACAGTCTCCTTGCCCTCCTGCTTGGCAACTGAGCCTTGCATCGACGCAGGCTGGGTTCTGCCGTCGGACTTGCCATTCTCCATGGTTCCTCTACGAGTGGGTCTGTAGGTTCCACGACCACGGTAGCCTCCACGACCGAAGAACTTAGGACCCATAGGAGGAACTGTAGCAATCTTACTATGCTCCATAGCACGACGGAAGAAGTCTGCAGTAGGTGCAGCAAGCAGATTCTCAATGTGAGGTGCCTCCACGTAGGCCTTGACGACCTCACGGCCGGTGCCTTCGGTATAGCTGAGAAAAGATTAGTATTGAGTAACTCAAGACCATAGAATAGAACCAACTTACTACATTCCGTTCCACATCTGAGTAATCGATTGCTGGTCGATCTTGCCCTCGACAAGAGGAATGACTTCCTCATAGGGGACCAGCTTGTTGTACGTCCACGAGATCATCATGGAGCTTGGTGGCGTCAGTTTGAGTCAACGACTTATGAACAAGATAACTTACCCTTGGACCTTGACCCACTTGCCAGTCTCCTTGTCCCAGAAGTCCGTCTTGACATCGGGATCGAAAGCTTGAAGCTCTGAAAGACCGCAAAAGTGCTTGCTGAGCAATGTTAGCAATCATAGCGAATAAGGAACAAAACAGTGTCACGAACCTGCCGGGCATTGACCAGAGGAACAGAGTCTTCATCGAGGGGTCCTCGCGGTTGGTGTGCAGATCCATGATGCGTGTCATGACGTTCTGGTTTGTGGCCCAGAATCCAGTCTGATGCGACATAAGAATGTCATCGAGGTTGGGGCATTTGATGGCAACCACTTGCGACTTTGACATGGTTAGTTGAGTGATGCCGGGAAGGTGTGTAGATTTGTACTTACGCCATAGGGCATTGAGTAGTGGTCGGGGTTCATACCACTAAGGATCGAACTGGCGCCTCCAAAAGTCTCGAAAGAGTGGTTGTTGTTCTGAGCACGAACCTGCTTGAAGATGCGAGGTGCCTGCTTCTGAACCCAGACGGTTGGAGGACCTGAAGGACGAACATACTCTACTTCCTTGGCGGCATCAGAAGGAGAATTGGTGACCTGTGGCTTCTTGGGAGCATTGGGTGAGGCAGGATCCTGAACCATAGGCTTTTCAACCTGGTCAGCAGCAAGGGTCTTCGACGAAACAGATGAGTCTTGCTTAAATGGGCTCAGTTGAGAGCCAGTGGGAAGAGCAGCAACGCTAAGAGGCTTTTGCTGGATTTGGGTAGTAGACATGTCGACAGAGTCAGAGACACTCTGCTGGGGAAGGTCAGAGACGTCCGAAGAACCACCATGATCGTGTGAGTGGGGAGCAGCCAGAGGTGAGCGTGTCTGAAGTGGAGATGAGACAGACGCCTTCTTGTCGTCAAGATCGAGAGGCTTGACAAGAGCACCAAGACCAGGGATCATGAAGCCAGTGGGTTGAGGAGTGAATGGAACACGCGAGACACCAACGCTGCGGGTAGCGCTTCCAGAAAATCCAACGGGATCAACGACACGATGATTGCCAGTGTTGTCAGTGGCGCCAGTGAAACCAGGCAGCGTGTTGCGAGCATGGGTGTGGTGGGCAGCTCCGTCAGGACCTGAAAGGCTGGGTCTTGTCAGTGAGACTTACTGTGTTTGCACAGACTAAACACGATGCTTACCCAGCAATGTTGTTGAAAGGACCGGAGCCAAAGCTTGTAGCCATGGCGGGCATGCTTGCGTTCTTGTTGGTTTGGTCCTGATCACTGGTGATTGCAGAAGGTTCAGAGTTGAACAAGGCCCTAACAGAATCACTGTCAAAGCTGGCGCGAGCGAGGTGCTGTTGAGCAAGACGCTGCACAGTTGGGTTGTGAATGATACGTCTGCGCTTGAACACCTCAAGGTAGTAATCAGTACCTTGGTTAACAGTAAGATAGGCGTGATCGGACGGGGCTCCAGCAGCCGAGCTACCGCTGTGCTGAGCAGTGGTGATCTCGCCAGTTGCAGAATCCTGGGGAGCTTCCTGAGAGTTGGAGGCCGAAGGCACACCAGAGGTCAGCTTTGGCGAATTGAAGGGCGCCGAGCCGGCGGCTGTGGTTGGAGGCATGTTGAATGCTGTTCGTATGTTAGCAAGCTTTAGAGAAGACGGCCGCTCCAACAAAGACGTACATTCACGCAGTTTTGTTGGTATACGAGATGGAAGCAATGTTGCGCATAATTTGCGCATAAAGAGTCGTGCGGATTACGCGAAGCGAGTAAGAGGCACGAGCTTTGCGCATCAACAAGACGCGCTGTGAAAATTGATCACGAAGTGAAAGCACTAGAGACTCAGAACGAGCCAGCGCTGAGAGGACGCGATGGAACAACACTTTCTCTTTCTTTCTTCACTTGACAAGCAGAAAGGGAAATGAAAAGAACGAGATATACTTGAGCCAGCAACATGGCTATCAGAGCATGATACAACACCTACAGTATAGTCGAAGTATAGCCGAAGGCTACTGAGTACCATATTGCAAGCCAATACCAACCTCACATGAATATGAGTCTACAGCATCTAGAGTCTTACAGTAATGACGGTCTGGGCATCGCTGCTGATACGTATCGATGGCATATAGGTATAGGTGGATGACCGTCGAGCTCTCAGTGCTCAACGTGTGTATCTGGTGTTATCATATAGAGTTTGTTTTTAGAAGCCCTGTCCCGAGCAGGTATCGTGTTGGATGGTGTATTTTGGTGTAGCGAGATAGGAAGTGAAAGTGAAGAACTGTTGTCTTCGAGAAGTGAAGTCGGCTGAATGGCACGGACCTGCTCTGTACCACCGAAGAATTTCCGCCAACTCGCATTCCCCGAACTCACGACACCAGGCAAGTATCCCACTTGAAACATAGATATGTTTCCCGACAATAATGTGCTGAGCCCCATCAACATAGAGGCTTCAACCTATCGAAGCTGGTTTGTCGAGTGCTGCAAGCAATCTCAATTGATCGCACACGAGGCCTCGAAACTATCGTCTAGGTACAGACCACCTTTTGCATTTCTGAAGCCAGGCGATACGAAACCTATGCTCAAACCTAATCAAGAATGTATACCTGGATATATTTCAAGTGTAAAGAATGGTCTGGTAGAGTATGTGAGATTTTGATCAAAGTGCTTGTGCTTGCGAGGTTTGGAAAGAGTGGCCGGCTTTGTGGATGGCACCTGCCTCGATGACCAAGGTGCCTTCTGTTTCTATCTACCTTCGCTTGATTGTGTGACCCCGCTCTGGAAAGTCTCTGCAAGTTCAACTAGTAAACTAGCCATCTCTCTGTCACCTCCGTATCTTGCATCGCCAGAATCTAGTCGCGGACATGGCTCAAATCATGGCTCAGCACCAGGTAGTGGCCACCAAACCCAAGTTGACTCAAAAGCAGAGTACTGAGACGGTTCAAGTCATGCTTTACACCTCGGTGAGTGCAGCCGTGGCTCCTTTCATAACCCTTCTTCATCCGACTAACATGGCCTCAGGCTAGCATGCTTTGTCGTATAAGGTGAGGTTCCTCTGTGGTAGTTCAACCCGATCATGCTGACAAGTCGTGCAGAAACATTTTTCCTTCTTCGGCGTTTGAGGTAGTTGAGTTCGCTGAAGACGATGAACTCTATACCTTCGACGGCCTGATGAACGAAAGACACCCTTGTCGAGCGCAGACACCCTCACCGTCCAGCACTCCGACCAGATCAGCAGAGCTCCGTACACAGAACGTTCCACTGCTCAAGAGAGGTCGAAGCGTTCGTGCAGACCAATTCCTCGATTCTCTTGTACGTTACATGACTTGAATTGTCTTGTTCAACACTGACGCGACTGCCTCATCAGAACACAGCGTTTGAAGCGTTGCACCGAGGAACATTGCATGCCCTGCGCATCCCCTTTATGGGTGATCCTGATGTCAATTCAGACTCGCTCGAACTATGGTCGTTCCGTGTCATCTACAACCAATCCGCAGAAGGTGAACGTGAAGTTCAAGGACTCGAAGCCAACCTCGGCAACGAAGAAATGTTCGATTCAAGCCTTTGCGTTATCGACTTGCTGCAAAACGTATCAGAGCAATGCGAGAGACTTCCACAGTTGCCTGGTGAGATTCACATTGACCTCGCCTCTGTCCAGTTGCTTGGCTAATCTAGCTTTCAAGACGACCGCTATATTCAACCCAGTATCCTGTACAAAAGCGATGGGTGGGAGCCAAAAGGCTACGTGGAAACTCAATCTCAGCAATCCGTCAAGGGATTCGCCGGCTGGCAACCGTATTCCACAGATCTAGGCATCATCTGTGGACTTCATCACGAGTAAGTTCATTGTCAAGGGTCAATACCTATCGTTTTCTCACGTCGCAAGTCTCGCCATCCGCGTCCAGTCCCTCAAACACGAGCATTCCAATACAAGACGAATTTCTCAGGATCTTCATTCTCGCAAGCCTGTTGCAAACCGAGAACCACAGCTCTCGACCAGTCCGTCCACCCTCTCTGGGGGCAATTCTCCTATCCGAACAAGGCCCATCTCGCCCACTTTGCCTAGAAGGACCTCTGCCGATTCAGCTATACCCGAAACTCCTCAGCATCTTGGTCAACCTGACAAAGACAGAGTATCTTCTACGGACTCCCACGCTCTCACAGAAGCCACGAGCAATCTCTTTCTTAATACAGCTGGACTTCCAAGAACGGACGTATCGCAGAGTCGGACCACAAGACCTGCCACTTCAGAGCAGATACAACAATCTGATACCTCCAGTGCATCGCAGATCGATGACGACATAAGACGCAGAAGCTCACTGGAAAACATGGTAAGTCCATAATCGTCCGGGGTTTGTTACAAAACTTACAAGCTGTTCAGTTGAAGCCTAGCTCGATCCGCGAAGATGACTTTGCAACTCAAGTCCGGACAACTGCGAGTCAGATGTTGAACGATGAGAACAGCCCAAGTCCAGAGTTGGCTGAACACATGAAGACATATGACTTCCTTACCAGCGAAACAGCACATCATTTATGGACCCTGAAATGTGAACTTCAGACGAGACCGAACATTACACTCACGAACGAGTTCATCACTAGCTGCCGATGCCAGCTTCATGACTCGATGGAAGATATGGTATGCTTATGATTGCTCCCGCAGAATTGTGCTAACTTTTGCCATAGATTCGATGCAGTGTCTGTGGTGTGCAACAGCATTCCATCTGTCAAGGCTATCTAGGTGACGACCACCAACCTCCTCAACATATCTGTCACCTTTGTCTCTTTGGTAGTAAGGTCGAAAGAGCCACTCTTGCAAAGCTGTGTGAGCTAGCTTTGGAGCGGAGAGCCATAGACCTGCTCCTCTCTGGAGGAGTCGATAACACAGTTGAACTAAGTAGGAAGCTCGGTATGTACATTTGAACCCACCCTGGTACAGTGCTAACAGGAGTTTGTCCAACAGATTTGCAATTTGACAAGGTCGCAGGACTGGTCACGTCTTTGGTTTCACAGAACTTTGTGGTGGAGCAGAGCGGACGTTCCACACGGAATTCGCAAGGCAAGATAACATTCCCAAAGTCGATCAGCACACCAGAGTATATCGATTCTCTTGCAAAGCTCTTTGATCCATACCAAGTTGTGGGACATCACGTAAGCGCGTAAAGCCTTGTCGGCATGATGGTGATGCTGACTGTGTAGTTCTCCGATGCTGCAGTGTCAGACGACTCGGCTACAGATGTAGCACAGACATTGAGAGCCAGATATGCAATTCCCACACAACTCTCGAGCACTGTGACGCCCAGTGTGTCGCCAGAGTATACGAGAGCCATGACTGAAAACGCGAGCAAGAAACCGACCGGAAGTGCAACGACTACTACAAAGAAAAGAGCGAGGACCAGTCAGCCAGGGGCAGTCGTGATGGACGAGCAACCAACACCAGTTCGTCAATCGTCTCGACTTAGAACTCCGACGCCAAAGATGAAGGAGGCCAAATTTGGCTTCTTCATTAACGGGCAAAACCTTCCATCCAGAGAACATCCAGAGATCAAGTCGAAGCGATTCAAGGGCGACTCGTAAACACGGCTACGACTCATGTGGGACACAGGGTCCAGCCTCAGGGCTTTGGTTGAGTGACGAGCAGCAAAGAGATTACAGCTCATGTCGGCAGCACTATTTTGCATCCAAGTAGCTCGGAGGACTGACGAGGAACGTACAGAGACCAAGGTATAGCTATGTGGCTTGAGATAGTGTTTGTAGAAATGCACAATTTCTTTTAGATGAGAGTCAAGTCCAGTAAGAGCAATGAAAAGCAGTCGATCTCGGGGAATGACACTGGCGTCGTAAATTCATTGTGTATTTGTACAGCTAGACAGCAAAGGAAGGGGCGTGCGAGGATCTCCATATTTGATCATTTAATTAATTGAGACAGTCAATTGCGTGAGAGAGGATCATGGGCTGTGCACTGGGGGCACCCATATTGATTTGCAGCGAATCAAAACATGAGTGGAGCTGAAGTTCTTGAGGTTTTGTCATGGTTCACGACGGGACAGACAAGGTTATGTTGCGCATGAGAAAAAGAACTAGGGGATGCAGGACGTGAGTCGCGAAAAGATGGACGACGTCCAACAACAGTGGACCCCCACGTTTCAAGCGGAAAGTTTGTCGACGAGAATCGAATCCTTCGGCGGCTCGCGCTAAAGAACCGCGGCCCCAGGCGCCCCTGAGTGAGCTCTTCGGCGAAAGCCACCATGGCCGGGACCAAGTGGACTCGACGGCCACTAACCAAGCTGCCGGCATGGCGACATTGTCGAAGCGTGAGCGAGATTGATTCCCTGATTTTCGGGCTCATCTGACTGTGCCCAGTCTTGTTCGCAGTTGCAGGCTGCAGGTGGTTGCAGCACTCATGATCTTTTGCGTCGTTGACAGCGAGCACGCGCAATCGTCAACACCAACAAAGTCGCCCCTGACCCATCCATTCTGGCTGATAGCGTACCGGTTTTGACGTCAATTCGGCCAAGTCGTAGTGTTTTTGCGCACACAGGGGACGAGGCTTCAACTTGGCGTTCAGCCTGTCGAGACGCACAATCGCGTCGACGAGAGTTCGCAGCCCTCCGCCCGTTGCGTATTGCAACTCTGCACGCTACACGTCGTCCAAGCCGTTGGCCGGTCCATCGATAAGGAGTCTACAGGGGGGAGCGTGTCGGTCTTTTCTTCGTCTACATAACCAACATGTCGTCCGCCGCGCCTGCGCGCCCTCCCAGGCCTCTGTACTCTGTCGAACCCAAACGTAGCCGCGACCGACTCGACACGCACCCAGACGTCGAAAATCGCTTTCAACAAAGCATAGGATACACACTAGCCACCGAAGGAGGAGACGATCCAACCATGGGTGCCGCGGGGACTCTCCAGATATGGCCAAAGTTGCACATGGAGCCATACCAGAACATGCCCGACCTAGACAAGGCCAAATTCAATCGCCTACCCAGCACTCACACCGACCCCTTCCTCACACAGCCCGCCAGACCCCGCCCAACCCTGCACGCCGCTGCCAGTCAGCCGGATCTGTACTCGGCATCGCGCAAGAATGCTATCATGACCGATGCCGCCAGGCCTCCACCCATGCCGCAACAACTTCAGCGCAGCCACAGGGTCGATTTTTCTAGGCTTTTCTCAAGACACAAATCCAAGAACAAGGACAAGGAAAAGGAAAAGGAAAAACTATCGAGGCCTCCAACTGCTCACGTACCTGCGCTGCCGTCCTTACCTCTACCACCCCCACCGCCGGTGCCTGTCGCTACTCGCTCCCGTCAAGGCAGCGATATCTCATCCGTCCGACCTGCATCTTCAGGAACCTCCACCCAGCGTATACAGGCCACTGTTTTTGACCGAAACGCTACCGAGAATGCAAAGATCAATGTGCGCAGGCCGCCAAGGGGTATCAAGCATTGGTTTGAAGGTCTGGACTCGTCCGATGACGATTTGCCCGAAGTTGTTACCTCTGCCGAAACCATTCATCAGTCTACTTTCAACCCAGCACTTGGTCCAGGAAGATCCAGAGTTGCACCTACTTCGCGTGTTACGCCTACGTGTGAAGGGGCGTCGTCGGATTACTTCCGCTACCAGAGCTCTAACCACCAAGCACACTCGCAGCATCAAAATCTTCAAGAACGCAGCATGCTGAATCTCTCATCTGACGAAGAGGACGAGCGTTCAGAGCCTCCGTCACCACCTAGATGGGCTGACCATTCGACTACTGCAAGCGGACCCGCATCTGACTCGGTAAGCTGGAACAAGACAGCCGCTACGAGACAGTCAACCTTTAGCATGCAAACAACAATGACTTCTGGCTCAATTCCTATTATCCATGCCGACAATCTGGAAATCGCTTACCGAACTCCTCTACCTCCTCTTCCTGCCCAATATCAACAATACACAGACAACAACCCTGTTCCTGCCCCTCTACGAAAACAAAAGTCATACCATTTCTCGTCTCCTGGGCGCACGAGAGCAACGAGCATTACGTCTACCGGCATGCAAAGTGCCACCAGTGCCTCTAGCAATGGACAGTCTCATGTCATGACTGTGACGCAGGAGGAGATGGCTCTGCTCGAGATGATGCGTCGCAAGAGAGCCGAGATGCAAGCCCAGTCTAGCCATCCCGCTCGAAGACACGATTCATCCAGCCAACCCTCTCAGTACGATCGCAAAAACTCCGCCATTCGCAGCACCGCCTCATCGACCTTCTCAAGGGGCAGTGCTATGAGTATAGGTCTAATGCTTGACGCTCCTGAGGGCACTGCCTTTCCCGCACCTCCAAGCAATAGGATCGTTCACGAAACACCAGACATGAACTACTTTGCACTCGATGAGAAACGCACCAACAGATCATCAGATATGTCTACTCCTCACTCGGACATGCTAGCCGAGTTGGAGGCGCCTTCCGAGCAGTTGCAAGCCCTTTGCTTCCAAAAGCCAACCAAGTCTCCAAGCTCGAGTCAAAATAAGCTCGTCCCGTTTGAGAACACGGCCGACCCCTACCGTCTCGCTCCAGACCTTGAGCTCTCTTCTCTCGATCTCTTGCCGCTTCCTGCACGCACATACTCTCCCTCCCTCACCGGTACTTGCAGCTCAGCCATGACCCCTGAATTCAGTACCCATGGCACAACCAACTTCAATGTTGCTGGCAGTGATAGTGAGACCAGCAGCGAGGCAGACAGATACCGCAACAGTGTCGAGACCATGGACAGTGTAGACATGGATGTCCTTACTGCCTGGGGACGTTTGGGTGGACAATAAATATGTGTCCTCGCTTTGCATTCCGCTTGGACCTTCTCATTTGTATATATGATTCTTTCTTCAGCCTTTTATGTTTTCTTTTCATGAGATCACGATCTAAAATCTGGATATTTGGGGTCTGTCTTGGTTAGACAGAGGGTTTTGGCGTATAATCTTCAATATTCTCACTTATATATTATGCTACTTGATGTGGATGATATCTTTGACGACGCATTTACTGTATGGAATCAGACCTTTTCTTTCCTGATGTCTGCCATATTCCTGTGCTAGATCCACCGTTTTTATAGCTGTATGACAAATGCACGGTAATCTAAACCTCGAATACGCTGTCTGGTCAATCTCCAATACGATGAATTTTCTTAGGTTCAAATGTTGCATTGAATCAATGCAGTCGAAAACAAGCAAGGCAACAGGAAGGTACTCAGGCACATGAAGCAGGTACTGAACTTCGTCCGTCCCTGCCCATCTCTCAAACTTCTGCTCACCATCGGTCAAGAATTCTCCGTCGGTCGCAACTTACTTCCTAACCACAAAATCGAAGTTTCATTGACAATCTTTTGCGTCACACCCTCTCAAATTGCTGTCCTAGCTTATGACCACAATCAACATCGGCCTTGCTCTTTCACGAGATGCAAAAGTCCATGAATCAACGCTAACAGTATCACTTGCGCGGTTCTCTTTCTGTTTCTTTCTTCTCTTCGAATTACATCAGGAATGTGTTGCCTGTCACATTTATTCTCGCTGATCTGGACAATTTATCTTGGAGGCCCCGGTCAGTGCCACAATTCCTCCATGAGGCGCGACGCTTGCACCCACGAACAAGTCAATGTCGCTGGTGGCGGCACCCTGCGCTTCCGATCTCAAGGCGGTACTGGCGCCGACACTATTCTGTTTCTTGATTATTATCACGAATTCGACCTCTGGAAACGCATATCCATTCATCTACTGATGTGAAGATATCCTTGGAGTCGTATGCTTAACTTTATCAACTTTTGTACGTTTCACCATGAGGATCGACCAATCTCCGTACATTGTGTGATCATACCGTGATCCGAAACCATCTCCCACTGGGACAAAAGTTGCTATGCCCTAGTCAGCGACCAATATGGAATATGTCACTGCGGCAACAGTACGATACTCTATCCAGTCGAGCTTGACCTGCCAGCTCACCACAGCGATTGTCCTTCTGCCTTCCACACCGGTCATCCCACTGTTCCCAAAAGTCTTATTACACACTAGCAAGCACAATCGACATGAACAGGTCGGTTAGCTCAGTTGGTTAGAGCGTGGTGCTAATATCCACCCATGATATACGGCACGCCAAGGTCGCGGGTTCGACCCCCATACTGACCATCATCTTCTTTTGCTCGTCAAGTACATCACTTGCACTAGCATCATCGTTTTTGCGTGTGGTGGCTGGAAAATTCTTTTTCGAGGCTTCACTGTTGAGACTTCATTGGCGGGCTTTGCGTGGGGCTTGGCATCCGGCTTGCGTTGTGTGTGTTTCAAGCATCTCTATGCAACAAAATGGGAAAGAAAGATCTGCAGACGAGAGGACGAGAGGTGCTGCACAGGTCTACTATACTCCTAGTTGACATACAAACTCACACAAGTCCGCACGACCACAAGTCTTCGCATGACACAATACACAACATATAAGTCAGGGTCGAGGGACATGAGTTGGAAGAAGGAAAGAACCCTTGTTGAAGTCGGGCTTGATATCATATATACAATTCATCACAGTTCGTATCTATTAACAAAATTCATGTTGAAAAAACAAAAAAAAAGACCAACCAAAGAAACGGGATTTACTCGTCGTCAATGGTTTTCCTCGAGCGGCCTCTCCATTGTAGCCAGATGACGGGAATGATACCGACACCAATCATCAAAGCAGAACCAACACCTGCACTAGCTTTGAGTCCAATGTTCTCAAACATCTGAGGGAGCCAGAAGGGGCCGATAAAGCCCCACATCTGGCGAACAAAGGTGATGAAGACACCAATACTGGCAGCTTCTTCTTGATGACAGTCAACAGCGTAAGTGATGAGCACGGTGGTGACGATCTGATTACCGACGGCAGCGATGGCGGCACCAATGAGGGGTGTGACATTCCATTTTGCCGTGTCCTGGGTCTGAATCAGGAAGACAATGTAGCCAACAATGCCAAGAATGAAGCCGGAATATGAAAGCCAGAGACGGTATTCAGGCATGGGACGATGGCCAGCAGGCATTTTGCGAGTCTTGCGCTTCATCCAGAAATCGGACAGAACACCTCCTAGTTGCTCGCCGATGACGGAACCAATGATGATACTAGCGAACTGGTATCCAATCTGCTGAGCGTTGAAGTGATACTTCTCCTGGAACAGCTGAGGAATCTCAACGGTAACGAGAACAGAGGTGAGCAGGAAGACCATGGCATATGCGGCAGCAGGAATCAGGACGGTGGCATGGCGACCCATGGTCAAGGGTTGGATGAAGTCCCAGGCTCTGAGTGGTGTAGGATCAATGCGTCTGAAGCTCCAGTATTCTTGCTTGAGATCAGATCCGCGGTGCTCGACACCTTGGCGCAGGTATCTTGTCTCAGGGCCGAAGAAAATGTAAAGGATGAATTGGACACCGTTGATGATGGCGAGGATGTAGTAAATCCAACGGTAACCGACGTTGTTGGCAACGAAACCCATGGTGAAACCGCCTAGTGGGACACCGAGGGTAACCATCAAGGTCCAGATACCCATGTACTTTCCGCGCTCTCTCTTAAAAAATGTTTCGCCAACGACACCACTTCCGATAGCTCCAGCAGGACTGATGAAGAAGGCGACCAAGGCTCTGCATGCGGCCATGCTGGCATAGCTGTGACTGTAGCCGCAACCTATGTTGCAAACGAGACTGCAAATGGTAGAAATCAACCAGATTGGGCGACGACCGTATCGTACGGAAAGAGGTCTCCAAAAGAGGGGAGCTCCTCCTAGGATTGCAATTTGCAAGGATGTGAGGTAGGAAGCTCTCTGAATACTACAGCCCAAGTCTAGGTGAATGTTGAAGTAAGCGGGAATGATTGCTGCAGCCGTGAACGTGCCCATCATGGCATGGAAGGCGACCAACAACAGGTTGATTGTTTTCTATAACATGTCAGATGTTTTGTGGGGCTTTATGAACAATGAGTCACTAACCTTCCAGGTCGCCCAATTCAACGGGTCAGCATCACCAAAACCGGGCATAGGGTCCAGCTCCAATGTGCCATGTCTCTTCAGAAGGTAGTCGCGATGTCCAGGGGAGAGGTTGGCTGCATCGCCAGCAATATGTGTTGACCATGGTGCCAGACCACCTGTCTCAACCTTTTCGAAATAGTCTTGTCCAGGGGCAGCGACACTAGCATCCGTCTCCGAAGGCTCGCGAAACTCAGCCTTGGAGTCAGAGTTGTGTGGCATTTTGTCCATATCGCAACTTTGATGAGAGAGGTAGGTATCGGAGGAAATTCGTGGTGTTGGGACGAGCCCTTTTATCCCTTGGTGAGCAACTCGAAACGGTTGGCCTCAATATGAAAAATTTGTGGAGAAAGGAATCGATTCTCTCCGCTTCCCCACAAGCGTCCTTGCGGATGGTTATCAGGATGGTCCTAGCGAGTAATATGTACCCACTTAGTACATAAATATGATGGGACAAGTGGGTCTTTCTGGTTCTATACCACACCGGGTCGTCCGGGGTATTGCTGGATGGATGTAGATAAGAGTTTTCTTGACCATCGAATATCAGAAAAAATGTCGTCTTCTAAACACTGAGATGTTCGTTTCTGCCAGGAGTCAGATGTGTTGGAAGACTAGGCGCGCTCCAAGCAAAGTCTGTTATGATCAAGCCTCCCAAGCAATTGTGCCACCGCGGCTCAAGTATCGTTCGCGCGTATGGGGCGCTGAATCCAGAATTGGGCAAAAGAACATTATCCTTGTTCGCGCCTCTTGCTGGTTCCAGCGGCGAATCTAGGGCAAATATTTGACGCCGTCACGCGCTAGGTTGCCTTGATTAAGTCCGAGGTCCGAGATTGGTTGTTTGCCGCGCCCAACCAAGGGGGCTGTGGTAATAAACCCCATGGTGGCCCCATACCCCACTGGTTTGTGTAGAGGTGCCATTAATATAAGACACGGAACTCTGGAGAATAATGTTCACGGGAAATCTGTCGTGCAGTGAGGTTCAAGGAGAGCCTCGACCGGTTGCAACGCTTGGAAGTTCTGTAACCTACCTGAGTGTAGCTTCTGTACTGTGTACCCGTCTCTAGGCTCGGGCGAATGCCATCGAAAAGAGCCCTCTTTACGTGCAAGATGGCGCCTTTCCAAAGACATACTTGTGGTCAGGCGGTGGTCCTGAGTGGTCAGCTGTGGACCTGTGGTGGCCTCCAGAACGGACGTCGCCCGGCTCATTTCTTCTTTGGAGCTGCGCAACCGTGCAAGTTGCAACTCCTTGCGGATTACTCCCTAGGTCGGATGTCCGTATCAGGTCCACTGGTAGAATTGCCGTTTCACCAGCAGCTGCCGTCATCCAGGTCATCCAGTACCGATATCGACGTCCCAGGCCGAGAATCCGTGAAGGAAGGAAAAAGCAGCAGTATGCGAAGGACCGGCAGATGCTCCAAGGTCGAAATGCCGATTTCTTCTACCGAAACGACGCTGGCACGTCACAATCTCACGTGCCTTGATGATGTATGCTCTTATCATCCGGAATCCGAGTGCAATTATCCGACCTGATGTGAAAAACAAGACATACCATTCTTTCGAGTGTAACAATCAAAATTGCATAGACACGGACCCAACGAGGAAGCGGCGATCTGTTCGGTGACGAAAGGAAGAACCTGAGTCTGGAAGGTACAGAACAACATGTCAAATTCGAAGAAGCGGAAGACTTCCGCGGGAACTTGATGCCAAATGGTGGGGAAAGTGTCGTCTCAGAATCTGGGGCCCCAATAGCGCGCCAAAGCAACGATCGCCAGGACGGTAGTTGTGACTTGCAGCATTCTGCGTGTTGCGCCCTGTCAAGATCCTCCAAGTCCGAGGATAAGGAGAAAGCAAATCCGAGTAACCGAGAGCTTTCGCAACTGCCGTCCAAAGGCCAAGTCAGAAGTCGTTGTTGTGCCCATGCAACCTCCTGTAACACCACGGCAGTTGCAAGATGGCCCATTGCCGAAAGCTGCATCTTGCTAGTATCTTGACAGAGTATTGGTGTAAACAGCTGTAGAACATATAAGCTGCCTGCTGCAACTTGAAGATCAGAATACTATCTCTTGTGCATCACTCTTCCACACTCTTCCACACTCTTCCTCATCTCATTCTCTTCAACTGAGTCTATCCACACCATATTACCAACCTATCATTACCTCCACACGCCGAGCATCTTGAAGTTTAACACATCATGATCATCGGCGAGCTACTGCCGCTTCTGGTGGCATACTGGCCAATCGTGCTTGCTGCATCAGCAGCCGCATACCTTCTAAACAACAAATTCTACAAAGGCCTGAACAAATACCCTGGTGCTCCGCTAGCAGCCTACACAAACTGGTGGCGCTTCTTCGAAGTATGGGGCCAGAAGTCAGAGTACACGCATAGGGAACTGCACAAGAAGTATGGAGACATTGTCAGACTTGGCCCTAATGTTTTGTCATTTGCCGACCCTAAGGCTATCAAGACCATCTATGGTTTGAACAAGGGTATGACCAAGTCGGACTTCTACCCCGTTCAGCAAGCTGTTTCCAAGGGCAAGCGTCTGCAATCGCTGTTCTCGACCACCTGGGAGGATTACCACGCCAAGTACAGAAGATGTGTCAACGGTGCTTTTGCCATGTCCTCGCTGGTCGAGTACGAGCCTCTGGTCGATAGCACAACCGATGTTTACATTGAGCGCACCAAGGAGCTCTACTGCGGAGAAAAGGCACAGAGATGTGATTTCACCCGCTGGTTGCAATTCTATGCCTTTGATGTCATCGGCGAGTTGACTTGGAGCAAGCGTCTGGGTTACATTGAGAAGGACGAAGATGTCGATGGCATCATTGCCTTCTTGAACAGATTCCTCTCTTACGCCGCACCCGTAAGTGACTCTGTACTTATATCCTTATTTGATGGCCACTAACAATATTTTCCAGATTGGTCAAATGCCTTTCCTTGATCTTCTCCTTGAGAAGAACCCTCTCAAGCTTCAACTGGAGAAGTGGGGTATCAACAAGAAGGTTTTCCCTGTCACCAAGTTCGCACTCGACCGCTCAGGTGAGCGCAAAGACGAGATGCAAAAGGTCCGCGAGACTGGAATCGTAGAGAAGCGCCCTGGCCGTGGTATCGACCTCCTTACCAAGTTCAACCAAGCTCAACACGACCACCCCGAGTTCATGACTGATGCTCAAGTATTGGCGGCATCGACGAGCATGGTGTTTGCTGGAAGCGAGACCACTGCTATCAGTTTGAGCAGTGTCTTCTACCACTTGGTCAGACACCCTAAGGTCTACGCAAAGCTGATGCAAGAGCTCGACGAGGCAGCTGAAACCGGTGCAATCCAACAACGCGAGAACAACAAGGTCTCCTGGGCAGAGAGTCAGAAGCTGCCTTACCTTGACGCTGTCATCCAAGAATCATTCCGCATGCACCCTGCCGCTGGTCTGATCCTCGAACGTATCACTCCCAAGCAAGGCATTGAGATCTGTGGCGAGCACATCCCCGGCGGCGTCATCGTTGGTTGTAACTCTTGGGTCCTGCACCGTCGCCCCGAAATCTTCGGCGCAGACGTCGACACATTCAGACCCGAGAGATGGATTGAGGCCGATGCTATGAAGCTCAAGGAGATGAAGGCCACCATGTTCCAATTCGGCGCCGGCGCTAGAACATGCATTGGCAAGAACATCAGCTTGTTGGAAATCTACAAGTTGGTGCCCACTTTCCTGAGAACTTTCGAGATCGAGATGGATTGTGACGACTGGAAGACGAGAAATGCATGGTTCGTTCGCCAGAGCGAGTTCTACACAAACTTCAAGTTGAGAAACGTGCCTCGCGAGGTTCCTGTATAGATCAGATAGCGAATTTGTAATGATACCCAAGTCCTAACGATATCAACATACTCTGAGTGATCGTTGTCACGTCTCTATAGGGCCTCGGCCACCAACCGTTGAAACCTTGATGGCAACCCCGCTCTCCCTCTGCTTGGGACATACACTGTATATCAACCCCACACTCCCTGACTCTTGTCAAAGTCAAGAATCGATTCAGTAAAGAAACACCATGCCAGACATTACACTGTACTTCTTGCAGGCTTCGCGTTGCATTCGCACAGTCTGGCAACTCGAAGAACTAGGTCTCGATTACAAAGTCGAGTTCACAGAACGTGAGAACGGAAAAGCCCCTCAACACTTCAAGGACAACTCTGGCGATGCATTGGGCAAGTTCCCTTTGCTCAAAGATGGAAACCTGACAGTAGCAGAAAGCGGTGCCATCGCTGAGTATGTCGAAATCTTGAAGGTCTACTCGTGTGTTGAGATTGCTGATGGAGATACAGATACTTGTGCGAGAAATACGACACCTCGAACAAACTGCTTCCTACAGACTCGGCCACACGCGTGCAGTGTCTTCGCTGGCTCCATGCATCGGAAGCCACGTATGCGCTGCACGCACTAGCCATCCTCTACACGCGCTGGTTCGGCGCCGACAATCCAGCCGCAGCCGAGAAGATTGAAGAAGGCATGGCAGTGAACGTGTGCAAAGACATGGACTTCCTAGAGGCACATTTGAGCAAGGGCAACGTAAGATTCTTGGTCGGGGATAGTGTGACCGTGGCTGATTGCATGATGCTGTTCTCGGCACAATTCATTTTGACGAGGCAGTTGGGGACCAAGGGAAAGGAGTGGGAGAGGATCGAGAGGTGGATTGCCGACTGTGAGAACACGGAGAGCTACAAGCGCGCTGTCCAGAAGACAGGCCATAAACTGTAGATTCCTGCCATGAACAGCCGCAAATAAACATCAGATGATATATCAACATTTCGCTGCACCGAGAATCGATGCGACAAGGTGGAAGCACGAAAGTCAGCATGATGTCTGTTTTGCCAGGGTCTCGAAGCTCCCCCCACTCGCGCCAAGCCTCTTTCCAAATGAGACCACGAGATTGCGGACCCCTCATCAGACCTTCTCTCCTCTTTCCATCTACCAAATCACACCTTATTCCACAAACCTCTTTCTACCAAATCCAACCGTCAACATGGTCGCCCAAACCGCTGCATTCAAGAAGGCCGTCGAGGACAGCCGTAAGCTCAAGGCCAAACCCTCGGATGACGAGCTCCTCCAGGTACGAGAGCAGTGGCTTCAAGTAAAGGAGAGACACGAGACTGATTCAGTGGTACAGCTTTACGGACTGTTCAAGCAGGGTACCCAGGACCCTCCGATTGAGTCCTCTGACAAGCCCGGCATGTTCGACCTCAAGGTAACACCTACACTCTCTATACACAACAGAGATCCGCCCTCCAAGAAGAACAAGTTGCTGACACGTCTCTTCCACAATAGGGCAAGGCCAAGAGAAACGCATGGCAGAAGCTCGTCGACGAGGGTGTCACCCCCGAGGATGCCCAGAAGAAGTACGTCGCTCTCGTCGAGTCGCTCAAGAAGAAGCACGGTTACTCTGGTTAAATAACGACTTTTTTTCGTCCGTCGAAATACCCTTCTATCATGAATAAAGAGAAGCAATACCATATCATATTCTGCATAATACTTCCCCTTGCTTGGTCGTCGTCCTCGCGTGTTTCGTCTTTTCAGCCATACGAGCATACTAGCCAGCCTCAATCAGCCGAGCTACAGAGCCTTGGAGCCATCCTCGATGCAACAGACGTCATTCGTCAGCTATAGCGAAGCCCCAAATACCGTCATCACACCCTTGGGTTGTACGTTTGCCACTTGAGACCCTTCCAGTCGGGTTCATCGTGCGGCCTTTCTGCACACCACGGCACCTCGTTCCCAGCATATGGTGCAAGCGGCAGATCGTATGGCATTCTCACACCAATCAACTTGTTGAACCCTTCTGAGGTCGTGTTCACGTCAGGATTGTCTTTCTTGAAGACAGGCACCATAGAAGCTTTCTCTCCTTCGCCAGCAAGCCACTGTGGACACACGAGGACACCAATTTCGAAGCTCGCGATGTTGACTTCTCGGTTCTTGTTTGCCATCTCGCCCCAGGCCTGTTTCGACAGGTTGGCTGATGTCACCAATGTCCAATCAATCTTGTGGCAGTCGTTGTCGGAGAATCTGATGAAGGTCTTGATGTGTGGTGCAGCACGACGACGATCTGCTCGTTGCACTTCGTTTCGGTCTCCGTTCGTGTCACCTGCCCAAGTGCACAGAAGCGGCTTCATGTAGCTCAACTGCTTTTTCTGTATGTCCGAGTCCAGCTTCATGTGTATCGAGCTTCCAGATTGGTAGCCATCTAACGAGCGACGAATTTCATCAGCAGTAGGGAAGATGACCCGAACCGATGCTGCTTCAGACTTTGGTTGCTGCTCCTTAGTAGTCGTTCTTAGAACATCGAAAAAGCCATTCAACCATTTTTCATACAAAGTACCGATCGATGATATCTGGACATTGATCCGAGCCCTGCTTGCTGGTGTAGTAGCCGGGACTTCTTCCAGGACTCGCTCTAGACCAGGCCAGCCCCAGAGGCTTTGTTTACTGTTGGCGGTGATTGTGCCGATTTGCTGTTTACCGGGCACACTTGCAACAAGGGCGGCCTTGACAGAAGAGAAATCGTACTTCTTGAGCTGGTCAACCAGGGGACGGGTGGGATCTCTGAACTTGCTTTTGTAGCCTTGCAGGTAGTTGAGCAGCTCTCGCTTGAACCGAGCACCAGAGCCTATGGGAGCTTCCGATGTTTCGTTGTCTGTACCTGACAAGGGTAGGAGTGGTGACCGCCAGACTGCCTGGGTAAGATTCGTCCAGTCTTGGGATATCATGTTGGCTGTGTGGATGATGACCTGTGCGGTATCGTCATGCCGAATCAATATCATCATCTTGGAATGGTGGGTTCCGAAGGCTGGTAGCCAGATGTACATTGTTTCAACATTCGGATACTTCTTTGCCGTAGCCTCGAGGTTGAGACGAGAAGGATCGTTCTGCTTGTGAAAGCCATGGATGATTTTGGTCTGTACCGTGTTACGAACATCTCCGTCAAGGTGGCTCATAATAAAATCGATATCCAAAAGGAAGTTGAACTGCCATTGCTCTTTAATCATAGGATCCCCGAGAATGTCCGAGAGTGTGACTGTATCGACATTTGCTGAGGCTGGCAAGTCACGAATTCTGGTCAATTGGAACGGCGAAGGTTGTGTACTTGTAGGTTCTTCTTGTTGCTTTTCTTTGCCTTTGTTGCGTGCAAGAGGAGGAGGGCTGATGGGTTTGATGGTTGATGGAGCGAGGTCGGCAGGCCAATTCCAGCTGTACTCATCTTTTGGCGGTGATTCAGTGCTCGCGGTGGACTCACTGAGGCGGGCTTTTTTTCTTGGCCGATCACTTTCTGAAAAGTCAGCCATTGGAAATTGTGCTGGTATGTTGGTTGGTCAGTGTTGTGGTTTGAATCTCAAATTAGGTTTGTTGTTGAGGTAGGTGACCCTGTCAGCTTCGTGGCTGCCTGGCTGAACAATGTCCAAGTCGCGCCTTCTTCGTACTTTCACATGAGAGGGATACAACGATTTCAACACTCATGAGCCCAACACAGTTTATGTGCAGTCCACAAGACAAATAAAGGGTAGACCCAAATATTGGTAGAAGTAATCAGCTCGATTATCTCTGTATTATCTACCATGACTTTTGCCGTCTATCTTCGTCCAGATGCCTGTACCATCCATGCTATGAGTCGAGAAAGAAAAAGAAAAGAAGAAAGGGGAATCAACGCCTCATAAAACCATATCGCTTGCGATAACATCAAACATGTATTGATGTAAATGTACACCAGGTACATTTATTGGGAAGAACCACCGGAGATGGTGATGACCTGGCCGTTAACCCAGTTGCCGTCTCCGCTGGCAAGGAAAGCCACCACACGGGCGACGTCCTCGGGGACGGCACAGCGGCCAAGAGGGCAGTGGTCGGCCATGAGCTTCTCGATCTTCTCGGCGGGCCATTCAGGAGTACCACCGGGGATGTAGTGCTATACGATAGTTAGCGTCGAGCTATCAGAAGAGTCAAATATCAAAAACTTACCCAAGCGTTGGAGGTGAACATGTCCGACTTGATACCACCGGGGGCAACACCGTTGACAGTGATACCACGCTTACCGAAATCGGTAGCGAAGGCCTTGATCATACCGATAACAGCCATCTTGGAAGCGTTGTAAAGAACGTGGTCGCGGACACCAAGAAGACCGGCAGCGATAGAGGACATGAGGATCAAACGACCGTTGTCCTCGAGGTGCTTCCAGGCAGCTTGACCAACAAAGAACTGGGCGCGAGCGTTCAGGTTGAAGACGTGGTCATACTTCTCCTCAGTGATCTCCTCGGTCTTGTCCCAGGACTCGGTACCGCTGTTGGACATGACAATATCGATCTTGCCAAAGTGCTTCTTGGTCTCCTGGAACAGACGCTCAATTTCAGAGACCTTGCTGACATCGGCCTGGATGGCGATGGCCTTGGCACCGCTGCCAGTGGCCTCAATCTCTTTCACGACCTCGTCAGCGGAGGCCTTGCTGCTCTGGTAGTTCACAACAACGCTGGCACCGCGCCTTCCGAGCTCAATGGCACAACCACGACCGATACCACGGCCAGCACCGGTGATGAGGGCGACCTTTCCGTGGAGGGAGGCAGTAGGAACAGTGACGACGCCTTGAGACATTATGTTGGATTCGAGATGTGATGTAAAGATTGGGTTTTGGGATGATGGTGATGTAGCGAGTGTTGAAAGTAGATGTGATGATGGAAATATAGGAACCAGTAGAACGTGGACTCACCAGCCATTAAGTATCACTTACCTACGTTGAGCTCTACCACCACGAATACTCGAAACAGTTGTTCTATCCAGGTCCCGACACAACGAGGGCCGAAGTGTTGAAAGTCGAGGTGGGGAGCCGAGATGTTTGAGAGACCGAGCACAGCGTTTCGAAGCCCCGAAGCGGAGCGGACGGGGACGCCCTCAGGCACAGCGGACGTGAGACATGTCTTCCTGGGCAAAAGTCCGACGATGGATGATGAGCATTGATCTTTCGGTTGCGCCAAAATAGATGCCGTCGGAGAATATTTCATGCAAGACGACGATCTTGTCCGTTCGGTTGGCAGGGGCCGCAGGGTAGAGTTGGTGAGGCAGCTTTTCTAATCAGGTGCGGGGCTGTCTGTGGCTGGCTGGCTCACAGCCTTGAAGTGTACGAGTACGAGGGCTGGAGCGAAATTCCTTTCTACCACCCAACGATTACATGTTCATAATGTCGTGGCGAGCGAAAGATCCAGAATGATGGCAGACAAATTCCATTCTGAGTATTGTCTTGAAGCACCTATTATCAGCCTGCCTACTTCATGCTTCGACCATTATGAACACCATGGTGGTGCAGCCTTGCTTCAACTCGTCCTTCCAAATGCACTTTCCTGGACTCCGAGCAATGGCTACCATCCCAAACATCTCCCCAGTATGCATGAACAACGAAGAGAATCAGCCAAGGAAGCAAAAAAAGAAAAACGAAAAGAAAAAGCAGAAAGGAAAATGGTAGAAACGCTACCGATAGGCTTGCGTGTTCTACATGTGAATATTAAGTGCTCATTTCGTCGTGGCATCGTGGTAAAAATCGCCTTCCAAAACAATCCTGCCAGAGACGACTGGAGCTAAGGGAAGCATGCTTGTCGCTATACCAAATCAAATCAGTTTGTCAGCTTCAGAGCAAAGAAAAAAAGAAGGCCAGTAAACAACAGTGTTGTTTAGGTCAGGGCAGCCTTGAGGGTATCGTTTCGAAAGCCAGTATCAACCCGGTAACGCCAAAGGATAAAAATTGTTCGATCACAAAGACTTGTGTGCATTCATCACCAGCCTTTGTAACCGATAGAGGTGGCACGCTGGTAGACGGGAAGCTTGAAACCCTTCTTCATCTCAGTCTGGACGAAGAGAGATGCGCGCTTGAAGCGGCGGTCCTGGTACTTGTGGAAAACGGCGTTGTGGTGCACATCAGGAGTCTCGCAACACTCAACCATGACAGCCAAGAGTTGACGGATCTGTGCATAGGTGTAGTTGGAGTAGTAGACGTGAGCCTGCGTCCATTCGCCTTTGCGCAACATCAGGCGGGCAAGGCAGTGGGCGCCTGCAGCCAGGAAGCTCGGCGTGCAGCCAACAAAGCGTTCGTCCATGATGGTGATCTCCAGGAAGTACTTTGCCAAGGTTCTGGTCTCGAGGTCGTAGTCGTCGGCCTTGCTGATACGGCGCAGGAAACTCATGGGACCGGGCCAGCCAAGCTCAAAGGAGAGCATGCTGAGCATGTAACGTTCAGCCTTGAGAATCTCATCTTGAGTATAGCCTCCATCAACCATGTAAACGACCTCCTGGACCGAGGGACAATTGACTTCCTCGTACTTTGCGGCAAGGAAGATGGCAGTGGCACCGACGAGCTGGAGCTTGCCTAGTGAGATGACCTTGCAGGAAAGGAAACGGTCAATGTAGTTGACAGCCAGGAACAGAGTCTCAGGCAAGAGGGTGAAACGTGTGTGGACCTGGATCATCCAATCCATGAGCACGGACCGCATCGACCATTGACATTCGTTCTGGTAATCCATGTAGTGTGCATTTGGGCGCATGCGTTCCTGCTTGGTATTAGCAACTCGAAGTCTGACAAGTAATAGGATTCAAACACACCTCGAGAGTGCGCATGTACTCAAAGATTTCATCACCATACTCGGCTACCATTGATGTATCCCATTGATCGTCCTCAATGTCCTCGGCGGTACGTGTATTCTCGACAACTTGCCTGGCCTCCTCGATCTCTCTCAATGTCTTGGCAGTATGCTTTGGGCACAATACGACTGTGGCTCCTCCAGTTGTATTGTCTGTGACACCTCCTCGCGTCACTGTTTGGCTTCCTTCGTAGAGCTCCTCCTCATAGTCCTCTTCGTATTCATCGTCGTTGACGGTCATCAACGACTGGCTTAACACGACGACCTTCTCCTCAGTCTCCGGCGCAAACTGCTCCAGCGCGTTGGTATCCACGATGACTGCCTCCTGGCTGGTTAGGACTTGAGGCGGCTGGACAGTTGCAACCGCAGTCTCCTCCTGGGTATTGTCGACGACAGTGACTTGTTGCTGAATCTTGACTTCGTCAAGAGCGGCCTCGGGTACAGGTTCTGTCTCGCCAACGGCGATCTCGTCGACAGTGGGTGCAGCTAAGTCTCTGAGAACCGGTGCGCTCTTTTTCGGTTGAACTTTGCTAATGGTAGGGAGGGCAGCGGTAGGTGCAATAGAGGTAGTGATGCTCTTGACAGCGAGAGGCTTCTGGGCAGGCTTTGAAAGCACGAGAGGGTCGAGGTAAATGGCAGCTGCCTTGCCATTGTCATGTGCCTTCACAGCATCATCTGCCAGGGGAGCTGTCCTGATGGTGTTGCTCACATCGGCAAAGACAGCACGCTTGGCACCAGGACGCACAGCACCGTTCTGCATCAGGGTAGGGAGGGTGGTGGATGACTTGTTGCGCTGGTGAGTACTCTTGGCCGTGACTGGATGCGAAGGAAGAGCGTTCTCGTCATGGACGCGCAGAGGGCGTTGGGGTCTCTGGGGCTATCTGAGGTTAGCAATGGACTCGAAGGATGCTTGTGAATTCAGGTTTGGAGAGAGTGTTTTTAAAGCATGAAAGTAGCATGTGGTTACACGTGTTGGTGGACGTGTTGGAGACATGCAAGGGCAAAAGCGGCATAATTGTTACAGCAAAACAAACAAAGCAGTGGAAGGTTGCATCTTGAAAAAGAAGCATAGAAAGATGCGGGATTATGTGCAGAAAACCGAGTATCAATATTACCTTTGCATCCATGATAGGCAAGTCGAGACAGGTCGGGAGCAATGTGCGGTGTGAAGACAAGTCAGAAGCGCGTCGCCGGCGAATCTTCAAAGTCTGCGGGATAGCCGTACGGGCTGGTACGCGTGTGGATGAAGAGACAGCTGGAGGACAAAAAGGACAGCAGTTCAGCGCAGGCTCATGGCGAAGTAAGAAGGTAGTCGATGGTCGAGGAAGATCCTAACATAAGATTGCTAGAGGGCCCGAATGTCAAAACATCCAAAATGGTTCCATCAACAAACAGAAGAGCTGCATAACAGGTTCGCCAAGCCGCTAGCGTCAACTCTAACCCTGTCCAATGTAAACAAGGCCTCCTGCACGTCGTCCTCCAAACCTACAAGATGGCATTTCCTCCCCGACTTTCTCACAAACGATTGAATTTCCGATTTAATTATCATGCATCAGATCTTGTCATATGCTTGATTATATCGGTTATATTTTTGGCCCAACCCTCCGCTAATTCAACCTGAAGCACGCGTTCCTCCTTTTGCGACTTTTCGAACGCGAGTCTACACCATCGCACGTGATTTCAAAGATAGGTCCTGGTTGAACCATCGCCTGGACTCGAGGACAGATGCCATGAAACAATCTTGTGTAAGTCCTCACATACCTTGACAGAAAGTTCTTGAGCCTTATTACCATGCACAAGCTTCGATCAGAAGCGAACCATGGCTAGCAAGAGCGCTAGATGTTAGGCCTCTCGATGAGCTGCGCCAATGTAAGGTTAACCTTGTGCCCTTCGAGCAACGAGCGTTGCTGGACAGAAGAAAGGGGAGCTCTCTCTCGTCCATACTGTCCATCCAAATGTTGCCAGAACCGTCGCGCAGATTGCGATTCATGCTAGAGACGAATTTCCTAACAGTCGCGACCTCGGCACGTCTGCGCCGGCGCATCTTGAAACCGACATTGCAAGCAGACCCAATCTCATTACTGAACTCCACGACTCCTTTCCAACCTGCTTTCTATCGAAAGCGACCTCAACCTCTTTCTCCAAAACGGTCACCAACCTCGATTCAGCTGTGACAGGGATGAGTCCTTGTAGACAAAGCTTCCACCGCGGGCAGATCAGCCTCGTCATTCCGACGGCAATTGTCGGCATGGTATCCGTAAAGCCGTGGTAAATAACTTGCGCACACGCTGCGCCCACAAACCACGCACAAGATGTCAGGCGCAAAGTCGTTCTCGTCACCCGCTTGTCATTGATTTTCGCAGCCGCACCAGGGGTGTTTCAATCTCATCGTTCGTAGGCGGTCTGCCTGGAAGCTCTTATAGGCGATCTGACACAGACCCATCCTGAAGGTGAGGTGTTAGCTCCACCGTATATTGCAACTCGGACCACACATTGCTTCTGCGCGCATTCCACATGGCTTGGCAGATCCGTCGCATTCGAAAGGAATCGAACAAGTCGGTGTTCGCGATTGAGTGGAATGGTTGCACGGATTAGCGCCTCGGAGGAAGCAGTGCAAAGAAGCGACGTTTAGAGTGGGCGGTGCGTTATCAAGCACTTGGGAGGAGAGCAGCGCGAGCGGATCTGCAGCGCTATATGCTTGTGCTATGCGCGTCTACATGAACTGGGCCTTTGAGGTCATTGTATCGGTGTACGAGTGCATTGCGCGGAAAGCAGTTTGGGGGATACTGGTATGCGCTTGCGTAGCACAGGTTGGATGACAGACTCGAACACAAGCACGCAGTTTGACAAAGATGGCAGACAGACTTGACAGAGCAGGGCGATTCGGCCGTCCAAGAGTCAGACACCGCTCTTATATGGCACAAGCGGAACTAGACGTGGGCAAGCGCAAAGCCTCTAATTGGCTTCCACAAGCCGCCCACAGAGCAGCGCTGTTAACGAACCTATAGACAGACAGAATCCTGCCTGCAATGTACTCAGGTGATGTACGCTGTGCAGGAGAAACCACACTGCTTGGATCTGCCTCTCTCAACAGAGCAATCTCGATAGCAGTGTTCTGATATCGAAGCCAGACCGGCTGCGGCTATGTGAATGGATAGATGGCCAGGGCAGCCAAATGATGGTTTTTGAACAAAATTCAAGTTGTTCTAGCATTCTGAATCCAATGCGATCACAACAGTGTCAATTGTAAAAGAGAAACAAAAGGTGTTTCGCATGATGAATTGGGCGTGATGTGGTTAGTGGGCCGGATTCTCCGCCTGGGCTGAGAGGGACAACCCAGTAGCTTTCGCTCTGCGCTCCAAGACAACTTCCCCCACCTCTGCAACCTTCTTCTTCTGTCCCAAACCTGGTTGTCTGCTATCATCTCATCGTATCTTTCTCATCTCGCATCTTGTTGCGCTCTTGCCTCTCGAGTCGTCGGCCATTGCTCGCTGCAATCCCGGCTCTTCACCATCGCCCACCACTCTTCGGGTGAGCGCTCAAGCGTAGAGACGACGAACAGACATCCTGTCTACAAGCGGTATACAAGGGATCGCCAACGTCCCTTGATCCAAGGCTGAACAGCAGCCACGGTGGTTGCTTGCTGAAAGCGCTCGAATCGGTTCGTTGACCCTCTGAGGCGGCTCCCCAGCGCCCGCCCAGTCCCAACCGCCATCAATGTCTTCACACCTGCGCTATCCAACGCCATAATGCACCATCTCTTCTGTTTCAATCACGACCAAGGCCAATCGAGAGAGCAAGCGCTGACCAGATTGCTATTCCAGCTCTTCCACGACCCTCTACTCCCGTTGCGCCGACGGCAACGTCACCACCACGACACCTGCATATCTTCTCATACGCCTCTCTCAGTACCAGCAAGAGCCTTGTCAACATCTACAAAGCCCACAAGAACCAAAGGAAGCATCAATTATGGACGTTGGTGACCTCTTGGCAAGAGATGCACCTCGGGCTACCGTCGCCAGCGAGGGCAGACCATCGAGCCGTCAGCACTCGACTCGACATTCCTTACCGTCGCAAACACCTCAATATCACGACCATATGTATGACGGTGCAGCTGATGCTGTCCCACGTACATGTGCTGACCCTCCTCGCTCCTCACGCACAAAGCAGCAGAAGCATGTCACTTTTGAACTTCTCCTGCCCGAAGGTCAGAACCGTGAGCACCGTGCTCGCCTTCCCATGCGCGTTATGATCTCTCCTCATGATACTACCGACTCGATCATCACGACAGTGCGCAATTTCTATGGCCTGTACGAGGGACCCGGTGTCAGCTTCCAAGACAAGGAAGGGCGCATCCTGATCGCGACCTTTGAGAACTTCGAGCACAACATGGTCGTCTACGTACGTATGACTGCTCCTGACCCAGCTGTGGCAGCCGCTACTAGTCAGATACGTTCGGCTACGACGTCTCCTCGCAAGCCCAAGTTGGCTGCTCCAATCGACATGCGCCCGCCGTCGCGCAACTCTCGTCCTGCGTCGCGCGCGGCTCCTGGAAGAAGCCTCTCTCCTCAATCAAACCGCAGTCATCGCAGCATGTCCAAGCCACAGTCTCGTAGCGGCTTCCGGTCCAAGGATAAAGAGAGCTTGTATGATGACATGTATGCTGGTGACACTGATTATGACAGTGATGGTGCGCACAGTCGTCGCTCTAAGATTGAGCCTCATGCGAGTGCAGAGATTAGTGTCGAGAACATTGTCGAGGGTGGCAGGAGGAAGCGGGCTAAGTTTGACAGCTCGGTATGCGTTAGGGCTCCGCTGTGGTCCCATGTCTGGTCTAACCTTGTCCCAGGAACTTCCTCTCTTTGTGCCTCCTCAGGTGCCAGCGGCGAACTCGATTTCGTCCATCTCCCCTCAACGACGCCCTGCTGCTAACGGCGATATCGTTGCGTCTCCCTTCTCTTGGTCCAACCAACGCAACGTTACCTATCAGCAGCCTCTTCCGTCCCCCCAGAGCTACACTGGATACTATAGCAACATACAGACCCCATACAACAATACGACTTTCCGCAGTCGTCCTGTACCCACCTTTCAGCCTCGCTCGTCTGTTGGAGGTGGCGCTATCTTGCCCACTCCTGAGCCTACCAACGCAAGTGTCATCTCGGACGAAGATGTCGCTCTGCAGCTCATGCGCCTTGGCGATGCTTCCAACTTCTCCCACGGCCGTACCTCCACTTCGACTATGGACGACGGCCTGAGTGGCAAGGCAGACGCTGCTTCCTCGGCTGGCGAGGAAAGCGACGCTGTCGAGGAGGAACCCTCTAAGCCTCAGCAGCCCGCCTCGCATGTCGCTGGGCCACGCAGGAAGAAGCAACGTGTGCTCGATGATGTACTTCCGAGCACCGACAGCATTCAGTCCAGTGGGGACGATTATTCTGAGGTCGATAGCGATGTTCCAGAGTATGATGAAAACGGCGTTCACGTCGCCCGTGCCATGTCCAAGGCAAAGGGTTTGCCTAATGGCAAGCCTCGCGACAGTGTGTCTTCTATCAATGGCTCTACCAAGTCCGGTAAGAGTCGTGGTCCTGGACCCGTCAAGTCCAAACCAAAGTCGAACTCGACCTCGTCTTCGGCCAAAGTCCCGATTTCGCCAGCCTCCCTTCCATCGCAGTCTCGCAAGACGTCGGCTGCTTCCACCATCAACTTCCAGCATCAGCTCGGCGCTGACGAGGAAGATCTATCCACCAAGCCACGTTGCCAGAGATGCCGCAAGAGCAAGAAGGGTTGTGACCGTCAACGCCCTTGTGGACGCTGCAAGGATGCCGGAATCGGTATCGAAGGCTGTGTCAGCGAAGATGAGGGCAATGGTCGCAAGGGGCGTTATGGTCGTCATATGGGCGTGCCAGTCAAGAAGTCTGAGCTGGCTTACGACGCTTACGATGCTGTCCCAATTACTACCGCTGGTGGTACTGGTGAGTTCCTCGCACCTGCTCTTCCTGACAAGAACAAGAAGAGGAAGCGTTGAGCAGCCCACTGTTAACGGTCACCTGACCAATTTCGTATGTTTTCTTTCTATTGCATTGGGTATTTGGAGTACATGTTGGGCCAGGGGAGTTTTGATTCTCAACCACACACATCCGCAAGATCTCTTGGGCAAGCAAGCAAGCGTTCCTTTTACAAGTTTCTGAGCTGGTCGTCTCTCATTTTGCTTTACCAGACTACATGCATAGCACGCGTACACACACACATCAAATGCTACTTACCTTTTACATCATCATTATCGCCTCTCCCACGTGCCCGAGACTATTATAGTGTGGCTATGGGAATGCACGATGCTTTTTGAACTGGAGTAACGTCCACGGAGAGACATCGTTATGGTGCATCTCCGTGGCGACTATCCTGATCAGAAAGCGACTGTGTATTTCTATAGCTCGGTTGATTTGTGATCTGCCGTTTGGAGAGAGATTTTGGCTATGCTTCGGCTCGCAAGAAGGATCATGATGGTCGGTCTGAAGAAACTCTGATGGAAGATATCCTGAATCAGACTATATGTCGGTCGTTGGACAATGTTTCAAGTTGGTGTCTCGTGCGTGGAAAGAGCAGCTGGAGCAGTGTGAAACAACGAAGCTTTGATCTGAATCTCATGTTACTATCCCAGCGATGAGCATCAGATCCAGGTGCGAAGCAAAGCACACACACAGATATTAGTGGGTTTGATCTATCAGATTGAGTATACTAAAGGTGGCATATGTCCCAAGAGTCAGGTGTGAGAGAAGGTAATATCAGCGACAGGGTCGCACCAATAACAAAGGCGAGATAGAAAGGCTTGGTCCCGTGCGGCATCTCGTCATTGAGGCTTTGAGACCTCGACCGCCGTGACCACCTGCACTCATCCTGATAAACAACAATACCCTATCGAAGCGTTCACCGCCTTTCACTACGCGCTCATTTGCTCAACACTTTACCTGCAATAAACACCACCACCGCTCCTAGCCCGAAGCACCACAATATCGAGTACACATCACTTGCGCAAGGCGCCCCATCACACAACATGTCCTCCTCGCGCAAGAAGCTATTGAAGGTCTGCTCCCAGCCGAAGTGAGGATTTAGTGTCGCGTGGTATTCTAATAGCCAACAGGTCATTATCCTCGGCGATAGCGGTGTCGGCAAGACCAGTTTGATGAACCAATATGTACGATACCCCTCCATCGACTGTACCGAGCAGGAAGATCAAGAGCAAGGAACAACGAGACTGATGGATGTGCTGTTATCAGGTCAACAAGAAGTTCAGTGCTAGTTACAAAGCCACTATCGGCGCAGACTTCCTCACAAAAGAAGTTCTGGTCGACGACCGACTAGTCACCATGCAGGTGCGCAAGCCATTTCTCTACAAAAGTCGTCTGCTTCAGCACAGCTGACACAATCGCTAGCTCTGGGACACTGCTGGTCAGGAGAGATTCCAGTCGCTTGGTGTTGCTTTCTATCGTGGTGCCGACTGCTGTGTGCTCGTCTACGACGTCAACAACTCCAAGAGTTTCGACACCCTCGACAGCTGGAGAGACGAATTCCTGATCCAGGCCAGCCCTATGGATCCTGAGAGCTTCCCATTTGTGAGTTACTACCTTGTGTGCAACTCTTGATCGAAGACGACACTAACAAGCAGCAGGTCGTGCTCGGCAACAAGGTGGATGTGGAGGAGAGCAAGCGCATGGTTCGTCTTCTGTGACTTGAGTGTGAGATGATTATGGACTGACTGTGATACAAAGGTCTCGTCGAAACGTGCCATGGCATTTTGTCAATCTAAGGGTGGTATCCCATACTTCGAGACCAGTGCCAAGGAGGCCATCAATGTTGAGCAGGCCTTCGAAGGTAACCAATACCCCTTATCTTGCTTCGCAATTTGGTTAGTACTGACATGTTTCAGTGATTGCCCGCAACGCTCTGGCCCAAGAAGAGAGCGGCGACTTCAACGCAGACTACCCCGAAACGATCCCCATCAACCTCGACAACGAGCGTGATGGCTGCGCTTGTTAAACACGTATCTTAGTGCTGTTGGTTTTCGTTTCTTTCATGCCATTCGTTCTACTACAGACAGGCGTTTCTATTTTGCATATGGGATGGCCTCAAACACTTTATTACCAGGGGCTCTGTCTCATTTCATTGTGCACTGACTGCTTTATCGTCGGTGCCTGCGGTGTGAATATAGTAAATATACCTATAATACACCACCTAGTCCTATGTACAGGTTCTCGTTCGGTGGCTGGTGGTATGAGGTCGATTCAATGCCTCGGCAACGTCTTGCTGTGACCAGGTAGTCTGCTATGCCCTAGATCCTATGACTCGTTTTCGGATCATCCTCCGTAGGATTCGGTTTGATACCACTTCGGCATACACTGTGACTCTACTTCAACTGAGCTCTCCGTACTATCGATCATGGATTTTTCTTTCCTTTGTTAATGCTCAGCTCTCGATGATCGCTTTGTTAATTACGATGGGTACTCGTAACAATGTCACTCAATCTCGTCAAGGCCTTGCCCCACAATTTAAACGTTCCTTGTCAGCGACCAGTGACATCCCCGTTCCTTGCATCCTACGTTCAAGCATCTTGATTTCCTGCATCCAACTCTTGGATATATCTCTTGGCAATATAAATTGGTTCTGGCCGCACAACCAAAAGCCTTTTTGATGTCGCGACTGTTCGTCAAGTTTCTAGGAGTACCAGCCTGCCTCCAAATGCCATCGCCATAGTCCCTCAACAAAGCAAAAAAAATAACGCGATTCGTAATTCGCAGCCGAGGCTAGGATGGACAACACCACAGTCAGAGATTTCCAGTCACCGAGCGGGACAGACAGAGTGACTTTTCAGGAACAAGAACCAGTTGGGAGAAACTCTACGGCCGTTCCTCGTAGTCCAGAGATTCTTCCTGGTCGCCAGCGATTTGGAAGTGTCGCATCGGGGACGTCAATTGCATCGAACGAGACCACACGCCAAAGACGATTGTCCAGATCCAATACAGTCAAAACCTACCATGAACCTACTCGACCTAACTGGCAGCCTGGCGCTGAACCTGGAATCGATACTGATGCTGAGAGAGTGAGTCCGCACCTGGAAGCTTTGCGTGCGCGATGCGACATCTTGGTTGCGGACTTTGGCGCAGAGCAGCTCGAAACGGTACAGGTTGAGAACAATTCACTCGAAGAGATTTTAACTGAGAAGCGACCGCCTCATTTACCTTGCCGCTGGATCTCGGTTAACGGGTTGAGTTGGGATGTCATCAAGATTCTTGGACAGCACTATGGACTGCACAGACTGGCTATTGAGGATTTGATCCACACACGCACACGCACAAAATGTGACTGGTACTCTGATCATGCGTTTGTGGTCTTGACACTGCAGAAGCTCGTTCGCATACACTCGCATTCTGACTCTGAGGACTGTGATTGCTCTGACGATGACAAGCCGATCTCATACGACGACATTGACGGATCAAATGACCACTATCCGGAGCGCGAACGTGTACCTTTCTGGAAGAAACCTTTCAAGAAGTCGAAGAGGAGCCACTCTTCACATACTCTGCCCAAATATCGTGATCCCGAAGGACTGGACAAGATGGGAGATATGATCCGAGCACACAGCTCAACAGCAGATGGCGCACCACTACAAAACATCAGAACACTCCATCGTTATGAGAGTATGCAGAACCCCGAGCACACTCTGTTCATGGAGAAACACTCTGCCCTGTTCGAAGAAAATCTCGTCGTCAGTGTAGAACAAGTCGCGATATTCTTGCTTTCTGACAATACCGTCATCTCATTCTTCGAACACTCTGGCGCTGACATCGAGGAACCTATCCTGGAACGACTGAACAGTCCGGCCACAATGTTGCGTCGTAGCGCAGATGCATCGCTGGTACTACAGGCCGTCATCGATGCTATTGTCGACTTGGCCATCCCTGTCAAAGAAGCCTACAATAAGGCAAGGAAAGATCTGCAGATTGACGTCCTGACCAACCCATCAACGAACACCTCCAAAGCCCTCCATATCTTCAGCGAGGAGATTGACATGCTGCAGAATCTGTTCAAGCCCATCATCAATCTTGTCAATTCGCTTCGAGACCACAAATCAACGGAGCCTTACCCTCCGGAATCACTGTGGGACCTAGAGTCAACGCCACGAAAAAAGAAGAACGAGCATCGAAGACCACAACTGAAAAAACTTTATACTCAATCGCCTACAAGTGTGGTTGTGAGTGCTTTGGCCCATGTTTACTTGGGCGATGTGCTGGATCATTGCATTACCATCATTCAGTCGCTTGAACAGATGGACGCATCGGCTAACAACTTGTCATCTCTCATGTTCAACACTATCGGTAAGTCTTCCCTCAAGCATACATAATGCCTGTAAAGACACTCGCCACTAACCTCTCCTGGCAGGTGCCCGCACCAACACAAACATGTCCATCATCGCCCTCGTCACCGTCTTCTTCGCACCCCTGACCTTCCTCTGTGGTTACTTTGGTATGAACTTCCAACACTTTGAAGGCATCAGACATTCGGACGCCTACTTCTGGTACATCGCTGTGCCAACAACCCTTGTCTTTATGATGTTGATTGGAGGCGGTGTTGGGTACAGGGCTGTCAAGACTTGGGCGGCGAGGTTCCATCTTGCTAAGGCGAGGAGAGGTAGGAAACAGAGACAGCAGCAGATTAGAGCTAGACAGAGGCAAAGGGCTGCGATGGTGTAATGAGTGTGTTGAAAGGGTGGGAAGGTGTAATACTGTAAACAACTAGAGATTTGGGTTAATTCGGGGGTGTTCTGTGTTTTATGTGGTGCTGGGTATCCGAATGAGTCCCTTTTGTTTGCCATGACTCGTCGGCCGAAACATTGCCCAGTTACCTTGTAGATGCAGTCGCGTTGAACATTGAGTTGCATGATTGTTTGACCAGACAAAAAATGTCGACAAGAAGCAGTCTAGGAACAGCTATAACGACGTTGATGACATACTGGATAGATGAGGAGACGAATAGCCTGTTTCCTACCGACCTGCCATTTGGAAGACCTGCGGAAATAGTACATCTAGAGCCATGATTAGCGTGGTATTGGTGTAGGGGGATGCTTATAATGTGTTTGTGGTCGCAGGGCCGTCTTGGCTACAAGAGCTAATATCTGCTTGCGAACCGTAGCAAGTGCGTTGTTGCTATTACCGTTCGTAGATCGAGAGCTGAAACAGGGATTGAGGTTCCGCATGCTATGCATCCTGGACAGACAGGTAGGTCGAGCTTCTTGCCATTACCTCGTCAGAGCATGGTAGAAGCGCGCCAAAGAAGCTAGAAACAGCAGCATCTTTACAAGAATTGCACGTTTATTAATCAGGATAATTGGAACAGACGAGATAACCAACAAGGTGGAAGAAATAGAGGAAGCAGCCACTGAGGTTTGATAGCTTTCGAGCCACGTCAACGAAGGAAGACAAAATCTCACCGATTTTGTTGCAGCTGCGATCCAGTCATCCTTAGGTCGGTGAGCGGCTGCTTATCTCTCGAGAATTACACCAGGGCTTTCTTCGTGATTGCAGGATTTACACAGTTCTTACGAGGCGGCAGGGTTACGAACCGATTTTCAATCAAGACAGAGTATACAACGGCACTATTCGGTACACGTGTGCGCTGTAAGATTTTCCTTGCGAGATATCCATCTTCGGTTAAGGAGGTTGTTTTCGGGCTTCGCAGGAAATTGTACAAACTGTGTGAGTGGGTCTTGATGGTATGGCCCCATGGAGCGAGATGAAGCAATTCTTCCGGTTTGCATGAACGCGTTAGGGCAGATCATAATCAACTCGTGGTGCTCGTTTGGGACAGTCAATGTGTTTGTGAGGTGACTCTGACATCCTAAAATGGCTCGGAAGATCCTTGTCCGAGAAGCAGATGAGGGGAGGTATACATAGAAGAGATACATGGCGGACTTAAGAGTTTTAAAAACATCGAAGGATGTTTGTGACGAGTAACAGAGTTCGAACGTTGTGCCTGACAGGAAGAAGGATTTCGGAAATCGGGAACTGTTTGTTGCTGGGCGTAAGCCACCAAGCAGCCCTGAACGCCTCCCGCGTGTTTGGCTTGACTTTAACCGCATGGGTTGCAGACGTCCATTGCTCCATCGATGCCTTTGTGTGAGCATGAAGCTTCTGAATGGAAAAGTAAGATTTCAGCCGCTTCCGTTGGCTTGATTTGGAGCCGCGGGCAGCAAGACGTTGCGACCTACACGATCGCATGAACTCAACAGGGCGAGAGTAACTTCATCGTGTTGCTGTTATATGTGTCGAGGTCGTGTCCTCGCTGTCAAATCTTCCGAAAGCTGGCATTATCCACAGAAGGGCCGAATACAGAGCTGGAGAAAGTCGGGAGAACTGGAGACAATAACGTGGAGGGAAGTGGGCTGTGGGGCTCAGAGAGACCTGTGCCATGGAGAAAAACTGGAAAAGGTGATCGACACTTGGATGCAACCTCTCGCGACGATGGTGTTGGTGCTACCATCCAATAAGAAAACGCGGTGTAGATTGAAGGATTCCGAGTATCCATCTGCTCACGCATTCCACAGCATGGCAGTTACTCCGGACGACGTGAGTTGTTGTCATGTGCGCCGCTTGGTTCACTTTCCGTGCTCGCGACCTAAAACGTAGGATGCTCCTGCCTCAGATGATATATAGTGAGACCTCCTACTCGTCTGACTGCGTTTTTTGTTCCACGTGCTTCTCACTCAGCAACCTATCTCACAATAACTACTAACCCACACCTGAATTTCCCTCGCCATTGAGGACAACCGACAAGATGGTGAAACAATTCGGAAATGTCAACCTGATCGCTGCCATCGCTGTCATTGGTGGTGGCCTGTTCGGTTTTGACATCTCGTCGATGAGTGCCATCATCGCTACCCAGGTATGTTTCAAGGTTTTTGCACTTTGAATTGGTGCTTACACAATGTCAGCCATACAAATGTTACTTCAACCAGCAAGGATTCAATGATGCCGGACAATGCGTTGGTCCCAAAGCCGACATCCAAGGTGGAATCACTGCTTCCATGGCCGGTGGCTCATGGCTCGCCGCTCTTTGTTCCGGTTATCTCTCTGATCGCCTCGGTCGTAAGTATTACTTCTCAATCTTGATAATGCAATCAACCCTGACTGTTCTCGTCTCGCACAGGCAAGATCGCAATCCAGGTCGGAGCCGTCATCTGGGTCATCGGATGCATCATCGTTTGCGCTTCTCAGAACATCGCCATGCTCATCGTCGGTCGTGTGATCAACGGCTTCTGTGTTGGCATCTGTTCCGCCCAAGTTCCTGTCTACATTTCCGAGATTGCTCCTCCAAGCAAGAGAGGAAAGCTCGTCGGTGCACAGCAGTGGGCGATTACTTGGGGGAAAGGTTTTTGCTTACCAATTTTTTTGAACGACTACTAACCCATTACAGAATCATGATCATGTTCTACATAAGCTACGGATGCTCGTTCATTCATGGAACTGGCGCTTTCCGTGCTCCTTGGGCCCTGCAGATGATCCCCGCCATCCTGCTCTTCTTCGGCATGATCTTCCTCCCTGAATCTCCCCGCTGGTTGGCATCCAAGGATCGTTGGGAAGAGACACGCGCAGTCCTTGCTCTCACCCATGGTCACGGCGATCCCGATAGTCCCTTCGTTATCCGCGAATTCGACGAAATCAGAGAATGGATCAGAATCGAGTCTGAAGCTAAGAACGCCTCATACCTTGAGCTCATTCGTCCTCGAATGCTCAACAGAACCATCATCGGCGTGTTCATGCAAATCTGGTCCCAGTTGACTGGCATGAACGTCATGGTAAGTTGGCTGCGCCTTCCCCAAAGTTTCCCAAACAACCCCCAAACATCACCGTACACCCGAAACGCATTATAAACATCCCCTTACACCAATACCACGCTAATCATGGCTCAAGATGTACTATATTACCTATGTATTCCAGATGGCAGGCTTGTCAGGAAACAACCTTCTCGTCTCCTCATCCATCCAATATGTCATCAACGTCGTTATGACTGTTCCTGGACTGCTTCTGGTCGATCGCGTGGGCCGCCGTCTTCTACTTCTGATCGGAGCTGCTTTCATGGCCTTGTGGTTGTTCGCCAATGCCGGTATTCTCGGTGCATACGGAACTTACCCTGGTCCTGGTGGTGTCGGAGGCAACACACCTGAGGCTTCAACCGAAGTCACAGGCGCAGCATCCAAGGCTGTTATTGCTTGCTCATACCTCTTCGTTGCATCATACGCACCTACTTGGGGTCCTGTACGTATCACCGATGGCTTCTTGCCTGCAGAACAATGGCTAATCATTCGTTTTAGGTCTCGTGGATCTACCCTTCGGAGATCTTCCCCAACCGCGTTCGTGGAAAGGCTACGGCTCTTGCCACTTCTGCAAACTGGGCTTTCAATTTCGCCTTGGGATACTTCGTTCCTCCTGCTTTCATCAACATCAGATGGCACACCTACATTGTCTTCGGTGTCTTCTGCGTTGCTATGTGGATCCACGTCTTCCTGTGCTTTCCTGAAACGGCCGGGAAACCGCTTGAGGAGGTCACTGCTATGTTCGAGGACCCCAACGGCATCCGCTACATCGGTACTCCTGCCTGGAAGACTCGTGCATCGACATCGGTCACATCTCGCCTCGAGAAAGGACAAGATCTCGAGAAGAAGCTCAGTGAGGAGGAGAAGCCCGAGACACATGAAGTTGCTCCCAAAGAGACCGTCTAAAGGGTACACAAGAACGTCTGACGAACGTGCATTGATATGAAGATGCAGACATAACTTTCTCGAGCACGAGGTTGCTTGACCGCACCGAAAGAGGTGCGATGTCCATACTGCATGACTTATAACCTCTAGTAATTACGAATCATCTTCTTCCTACTTTGCTCGCACGAAACGTTCTGAACGTGACAATGTCAATGTTGTTGCTTGAACTTGGTGCCAAATGTCGAGGGTGCTGAGTTCGGGACAAAGGATCGTCAAAAGTCACTTCTAAATTGCTAGCCATGCGATAAACTCTGAAGTTGATGCGAGAACGGACTTATCAAGAACACTACTAGTAGAACTATCATCGTCATGGAACGTCAAACATAACTGAAGGATAATGATGTATGAAAAGGGCAGCGTCCTTCCGAGGATTCAAATTAGGTACAGGCGAGCTTCATTAGAGCTTTGGATGTTCGAGTCAAACAACATTCTTTTGCAGCCACTCCTCCCAGTCCTTCCTTGTGAAGCTGCTTGAGATGCTTGGTTCGTTGAGCCCCTGTGATTGAGATTAGTATACTGCGTGCCTCATCGAACTGTTTCATCTGTGCTTACATTAAACATAACAGTAGGCGAGACGTGGACGCCAACCAAACGACCAGCCTTGATAAGCAACTTCAGATCGTTGGTCACCTGGTTGCCCGAGTTCAAGCTTCCATCTGGACCAGGCTTGTCAGAGATCTCGAGCTGACTGTAGATCTTGCTCTCGTCCAGACCGACAGTAGCGGCAAGCTTGGCGAGACGCTTGTAAGTCTGGTTTCTGGTCTCGTTGACTACATTGACGTCGAAGTAATCGGTCTGCTTATCGAAAAGGGCAGCAGAGAAAGGCCAGAACTTGGAGGGATCAGCTCTCAGGACTGCAACGGCTGCCTCATGAACCAGAGTAGAGGAAGGGTGCCATGGCTGAATTTGCTGGCGGAAGATGACTTGCAGGTTGTTCGAGTACTTTTGCTCAATGATAGGTGCAACTTCTTTGTAGAAAGTATCAAACTGCTTCTTGGAGAAGGGACAGACATAGTCAAGGACTATACTCCATATAAGCATGAAAAGAGATCATCAGTCTGGCTCAGGGTCACATACATAGTTCCAGAGTGTGGTTGGAACCGAGGCTGGTTGAGAGAGCCTGTCCGGCGAACTTGGGAGCAAGAGCCATGTCTGGTTCCGGTTGATGGATATTGGAACCTAAGGAGTTGCTTGAAACGCTTGGGTCTTGAGATACAGTACTGGGGACAGAAGAGATGGAAGCCGATGGCGGAGTAGGAGGACGCTCGAAATCTGGTGGAGGCTGCTTTGGATAGCCAAGTAGGTTTCCTGTCAAACGGGCGACGAGTGGTCTTTCTTCGGGATGTAAAGTATAGTAGAGGTCGGCGTTGGCTTTGTGAATGTCTTCTAAGCGCTTTCGTTCACGCTTTTCTATTGCCCGTTCTTGTTTCCGTTCCTGTTTTCGTTCTTGTTCTTGTTTGATGCGAGCCTGAGCTGCCTCTGATAGCGGAAAATCTGCCGGTACCGTTTCTATCACGCCGGTAGTGCGAATGTTCCTGTAGGACGAGAGGGATGATAAAGATGAACTTAGAAAGATGATGCGTGTTTGTGCAAGTAGGATCAATGTTTATATCAAATCTACCCTCGTGGTTGACGAGCTCCAGCCCAGTAATGACGTGAGCGTCGGAGTTGACGGAGTTTAGGGAAGGAGCTCTCTCCGGCGGCATACAGATCTCTACGCCGAACATCACCATATTGACTGCTGGATAAACTTAGAACGTTTCCGAAAGAGACTGTAGGCTATCAAAGAGAACACGGCTGAGTCGTCTGCAGTTCGACAATAAAGTCTCTACAAAATTGCACAATTGGAATCTGGAAGAGAAATGTGTAAGCTTGGCATTTGTCGGATAAGAAAGTCCATAGATGTTCGCTAGCAACTCGCGTCCCGGCGCGTCTACCTTTGCCACACCATCTTCATTTTTGTACCATGGATGGAAAAGATATGGAATTTTTATGACAATGTCGATACACGCTCTCCCACAGACGGCTGTACGCACCATCCGATCTGGCCAGGCCCTGACTGATCCTGTTTCTGTGGTCAAAGAACTCATTGATAACGCTCTCGACGCGCGAGCATCCAATATCGCTATCGAGATCTCGGCAAACACTCTCGACGTGATCCAAGTCAAAGACAACGGTCATGGAATCGCGCCCACCGATAGACCACTTGTGGCCAAGCCTTACTGTACCAGCAAACTCAAGGATGAAAAAGATCTTGCCCTTGTAGGTGCAACCTATCTCGGCTTTCGAGGTGAAGCCTTGAGCAGTGCATTGGAGATGAGTGATGAAATGACCATCACCACACGAGTTGAGGGTGAAAGTATTGCTACTGCTATCAAGCTATGTCAGATTGGCGATCCCGTTCAGGATCGTGCCACTCATCCACCCGGAACCACAGTTCGCATCGCCAACTTCTTGAAGAATCAGCCAGTGCGAAAGCAAGTCGCCTTGAAGGCTGCGCCCAAGACTTTGACAAAGATCAAGCAATTGTTGCAGTCTTACGCTTTTGCTAGACCAGCTACGAGGCTGTCATTAAAAGTCATCAAGGCCAAGAACGACAAGGATAACTGGACTTATGCACCAAAAGTCGGTGGCGGAATTGAAGACACAGCTTTCAAGGTTGTGGGAAAGCCTTGTGCTTCTCAATGCGCTTGGGTCGAACTCGAGTACGAAGGTTTCACGGTACAAGCCTTTCTACCTCGCCCTGACGCACACGCTTTGAAGATCAGTGGTCTAGGACAGTACGTCTCGGTTAACGATCGACCTCTTACTTCGTCCCGAGGCATATCCAGACAGCTGGTCAGGATTTACAAGGAAAGCTTGAAAGAATCGTCATCACTCGGCGATGCCAAGGATCCTTTTCTATATCTCTCACTCTCGTGTCCACCTGGCAGCTACGATGCCAACATCGAGCCAGCAAAAGACGACGTTCTATTCGGTGACGTTGACAAAGTTGTGGAGGCTGTCAGAAGACTGATGTTGATCACTTATCCCGAGAAGGATGTCCCAGAAGAACCTACAAATGCTCGTGAGCCTAATAACGATAGTCGCGAGCTGTTTGCGACGCCAGCACCAGGAATAAGATCGAATAGAATCGAGCCAAAGGGCAACATGTATGATCTCGATGAAGACGACCTCACTCTGTTCATGGATTCGGTGGATCAGCCCAGGAACGATGCTGTTGAGGAGGATGAGCAACCTGAGTCTATCAGAAGTGCCGCAGTGTCAAATCCTTGGATAGCTGCCAAGATGAACGCCTACAGTAACAAGAAAACCAGCGTCAACATACAGCTTCTCACGCCGGCCAAGCAAGCGTCAAGTTCCACGCCTGAAGCAAGTTCACCGGCTCTCGGTACACATCGTCCACAGCAAGACACACCAGCATTACCGACACCTCGACAGTCGTCGCCTATGTTCGCTCCATCAGACGAGTCTGAGAGTGTTGGTCCTCGCCGAGTAATAGGCCCGTCCAATCTTCCTCCTCCAGTACATCACATGTCACCAATGCGAGACAGCATTGAAGCCTTCGAATCCTCTCCCATACCCAACCGTATGACTCTTCCTCCACAGGCCTCCGAAGGCACCCCGTTAGAGATGATACCAGAGGCCGCACCAAGGAGACGGAGCCCTCCAAAACAGCAACGACAGTTCGTCAATAAACCGTTCGTGTCACCGGTCGATCCTGAACGCGATGCATGGTTCCACTTTCCCGAATCGCAAACGTCGAGGCAATTCGCACGGAAGGGACGATCGCAAAGGCAAAGCGGAGCGGGTCTCGTTCCAAACGGAGAACCGTATTCTGCAAGTGCTACGCCTCCTCCCAACAACACAGACATTCGCGACTTCCTCGGTAGAGGCCGGGAACAGCAGTCTGCTACTCCCACGACCAACCCTACAGCAAACACAGACATCGAGAACGTCTCACTAGATGAAAGTCGCCGCGAGACGCAACCTGAGGGGTTCGTCAAGGCTAGTGAACTTGACCTCGCCAGCACTCAATTCATGCAACCTACGCGAGCAGCCACAACATCGAAACCCAGACGCCGCAGAACAACAGACGAGCGTGCATTGCAAGAGACGTCCGGCAACGTTAGAGCAAATGACGATGCAAGTGGCTCTGAGTATGAAGATCGTCCTCGTCGCCGTCGCACTGGAGAATCAGACCCAAAACGAGTGCGACGTATCAAGTCTTCGACCTTGCCACTCGAGAAAGTACCAGCAGATGCACAGACTCAGTCCTGGACTGCCAATCTGTCAGCAACAGTCGACAGCCTGGCCGAGGAGCTGCAAAATATCGAGCCGGAAGGCACTTTCGTGGCGTGGAACGCACCTGCATTCGACACCGAAGGCAATGTGAAGAGATGCTTTGCAGAAGGTGACGTGCAGCGCTGGACTCTTGTGGTCAGTCAAGCTTTGCTCAAGCTCGAGCCAGAAGGCGAACTGGTGCGCGATCTAGGTGATGTGGTCAGGAATGCTATGAGCAGGTGGGGCTCAATTGCCTCTGTCTGAGCAAAGCACATGTTGTACTTTCCTTTTGTTTTTTCTTCGCTGTCCTTAGGAGGTTGCTTTGCTTCTTTTGCTGATGAGCCAGACTGTTTGCTTTATGATGCGACAGACTCATGGTGTCAAGGGGTTGCTTGTGTTCGGATGTTTTGCTGGTATGATACCCCTGAGAGTTTAGCTAGAAGAGCTGATTTCCGATATGCTGTGATGTATGATAATGGCTGTATGTATATAATATTAATCATGTTGTCAGCAAGTCAGAGAAGTCGATATAATGATATTGCGCATATGATTCACCAAGCAGGAGGGATTTAACCACTTTCGAGATCTGCCACATACAAAAAGCAGATTCCTACATGATCGAATGCAGAAGATCATGGAAGCCCAGGAGCATTTCCAGCCCGTTTTTCACGCTCTCAAGAAGTAATTGCGTAACGACTAAAACATTAGAAGTGGTATAAGTCATCTCACTATCTTACAACACATCGTCTTCTTCACTCCCTCATCTAAGCATCCAGTGCCTTCTTAGCGGCATCCACAATCTTCTTGACTTCTTGCACGCCCTTCTCGACAACTTTTTCCATTTGTGTGCCTGCCTTCTTCAAGTCATCCGGTCTCGCAGACTTGGCCAACTGCATAGCCCTCAACTTCTTCTGTTGCCCTTGTCTAGCATTTCTGACCAAGTTGTTTGCACCATCTCCTGCTTTTGCTGCTGCTGCAACGGCCTGCTTTCGCGACTCGGCGGTGGGTGGAGGGATGGGGATATTGAGGAGGAGAGGGTTTTGGCCGGTGGGGTCGGCTTGGGGAGTGAGGTTTAGGTTTGCGGATTGGATTGATGAGGTGACGGGTTTGAGGTGCTGTTGTTGCGATATGGTTAGTTCTGGTTCCAAGCAAGGAAAGCGGTATTGAGAGATTCATACCTCCTGCTCGCCAACCACGACCTGCACAACTCTTCCCTTGGGCACTACTTGTGCTAGATCGCCGAGCTTCACAGGTCCACCTTGTTTGAGTTGTACGCGCAAACTCTCAAGTACTTGCGGGTTGAATCGTCCTCCCTGTCTCAATTGCGAGAGATCACTCTTCAGTTTCTCAACAGCATCGCTGATGTCTGCCTCCAAAGCGCTGAAATCGAAGGGGTCTTCTGAACCCGCTGTTGCTGCGTGGGAAGAGGAAGACGAGGACGAGTCAGCGCGTGAGGCTTCGCGTGCTGCTTTACCGCCTTTCTTGAATGTGGCAGGTGTGTTGGTGAAGGTGCGGATGGTTGGTGTGTAGTTTGGTGTAGTGGCAGCGACCAGAGCTGAAGGGCTGCGAGTAGCTATCATTAGTTTTTGTAGAGAATCGATGCAAGAACGAAGCAATATACCGGAAGCTACATTGTCTTGCGACAGCAATGTCACGCGACAGCAGACGTGAGCAAAGCAATTGTGTTGATCGTGTTGGTCGCATTCCGAAGGATATGGTTGTTTCTGTTGCCGCAAATTGGAAACCTCGAAAGGCCGAATGTGGAAAGATGCTTGTGACGTCGGCACTGCCACGAGCCGAGACGTAACCCTGTCCTTCTATCAATCTTCAGGAGGCATCGACGGATCGACGAACGATCGACTGCCGCTGCAGAGACGAACATGCAAGCGCTCGGGACCGTCTTGCCAATCCAATTAGCTCGCAAACTAGTGTACACTTATGTCAGGAGGCTCAACCTCAACATGGATCACGATCGTCTTTCAAGGTCTAGGCAATGTTAAGAAAACGTTCCATCAATGTATTGCAGAAGCTCATTAAAAGATTGTCTGACTGTGTACGCATGAGTAGCTCGGCCGTAAAGACTTGTGAGAAGAGAAAAGAAAGCAAATTCATACACTCTGTAAAGACCCAAAGTGCAGAGGGCAAACTAAAATGACATGCGCCAAAAGAAGGGGACCTGTAACCTTCAATAAAAGCAAAAACCCATGGATTAGTGTCAAAGGGGGGCAAAAAGCAGTAACTCCATGACGAAGAATGTGATGGGTGGGGATATTTGTAAGAACACCAAATGAGAGAAGGCTCATGAGCCCAACAGTCGTAAACCAACAAGTTGAGGCACGCCGCCTTGTGAAAAATTCAAGTCGCTCGTGGGGAATCTTTTATGCGTGTGATGCAAACGCAGAAAAACACTTTCCCACCAAACCTCCCAGCTTGCGCCGTGATTCATACCCTACCAATATGTCTTGTGTAGCAGGAAAAGATAACGCCAACCTGATGCCCGGAGTGTAATGAGAGGTTATGACTGTAACGCCTGGAGCGCCGCAATCCATGAAACCAAGGATTTAGATGCTAGAAAGATGAATCGTGTGTGATGACGGTGACTGAGAGGCTTAACATGATAGATCATCGTCCATTGTGTCCGTTGAGCGCGTTTTGACCGTTACCGTTGGTATAAGAGTTGCCGTTAAGAGAATGGTCCATGAAGCTGTTCATGCTGCCAAAGGTTGGTTGATATGCGTACTGACCGGATGAGAGGCTGCGATGAGGCTGAGAATAGCTGTTTGCGCCCTGCTGGGAATAGTTCTGAGGATTAATGCCTCTGTACTGAGGGGGATATCCACGAGCGGCGTTGTTCTGCAGGGTCTGTGGCCCGTGAGATTGCTGACCGTGGACGCCAGGGGGCATGAGACCAGGAGGAGGCCCTGCTGCGGTAGTGAATCCAGGAGGAGCACCCATACCATTGCCGAATCCAGATTGGCCTGGATGGGAACCCATCGCCGCGTGATTTCTGTTGTCGCTTCTGACACCCAGAGGGTTCTTTGAGAAGCTGACACGGATACCCCCCTTGTAACTGTTATGCAGCTGTACGCCGTATAACTCGTGAAGAGCATGAGATGCGTAAGAAGTGTCCTCAAACTCGACAAAACACATGGGACCGTTCTGTTTTGTACGGAAGCAAAGTCGCTTGAATCCTCTGCTCTTGGAAAACAGAGATTTCAACTCGTCCTCGCTAGTGTTGATGGGCAGATTTCCAACGTACAGAGTGTTGCAAGGGGGGTTCTGGTCAGCAGGGTTGGCAGGAGGATAATCGTGCTTCAGGTTCCTGTTCGAATAAGTGCCATTTGGGCCTCCAGCAGGGCCCCTGGTAGGAGTCGGCAAGGGTGGTGAGCGCACCGCTTGCGGAGAAGCGAAATTCGAACCCGGAGGAGAGCCCACGTAATTAGAGTAAGAGTGTCCATTCGTGGTACTGTGGTTGGTATCGAGAGAAAGGTTGCCAAATTGAGGGACAAAACTACTGTAGCTGGACGAGGGTTTGGGACCGTTTTGAGCATACCCAACCGGATCTTTCAGAAGCTCGCCAGTCTCATCGTCGTCGTTGCCGTCGTTGATGAGAGACTTTCCCGAGATGCGGTTGTGATCACTGTAAGCGTTGGCAACCGGAGACTGAGGAGAAAAGAGTCCTTGAAGGCGATTGCTGCTGTCGGGAGCAGGGAACTCGTATGCATGTGCAGTGGAGATCAACGGAGATGTCAAAGGCGAAGTAATGCTCTGCGAGTTCATGCTTTGTGAGGCCTGAGAGCCAAGGTTCTGCTGGAAGCTGCTGGTGAAGCGAGAGGACTGACGACTCAGGGGATTTTCTGCTGAGATAGTCGTGCTGCTAGAGCCACCTGATGTGTTCTGCTGTCGTAATGCCGTTCCGTCGACAGTGTTGCGTCTCGAACCATTGTATGCAGATTGCGAATTAGGTATGAGTTCGACGATCATGGTTGTCGCTCCCTTGTCCATTGATTTTCCATGAAGGTGCCTCTTTGCTTCCATAGCACCGGCTTCAGAGTGGAAGATGGCGAGAGCGCTGTGGAAGCCCGAGTCCTCCAAGCTGGTCGACTCGGATGGTTGCACAAACTTTGCTTCGTCGAGGTCAGTAGCAAAGAGGAGCATGCTTCTGAGCGCATCTTCGGTGAAATTGCGTGGCAGACGTCGAATGCGGATCATCCATCTGGCTTGGGTTTCTGAAGGCTCCGAGTTTCTGTGGTTGTTACGTTTTTCCATGGTAGGCGACAGGCCTGGCAATTGAGGAAGAGTGTCCGGGCTCGTGAAAATACCTAGGGTCTTTGTGCCATTCGCTTGGCCTATGGGTGAGAGACTCCCAAGGTTGGGCAAGGTGGACATCCTCGAAGTTGGAGGGCTGTATCTCTTGGGGCGTGGATCGGCCATTGCCTATAAGTACAGCAGCGCATGCGATATATAGCGTGGGTTAAGCGATGAGTCAAAGGACGTCAGCAGGACGAGAGCGTGCTGTGTCGGTTGTTTGAGCGGATTAATGCGATTGAGCCAATAAGCTTGCGATGAATGCGATGACAGGTCAGGGTTGATGGGAGCCAGTCGAGTCGTGGTGGATTGGGGATGCGACCGAGTTGCGACGAAGCTTCGAGGGGCAGATGGAGGTTGAGGGCGATGCCGAGAGCGACCGAACTGCGCTGCGCCGGTTTGCGTCCGATGCGTGCTGCGACACGAGGCTGAGCGGACAGACGATCCCGAACGAAGACAGCCAGGAGAAGGTGACCGATCAAGGGCGGGCGCAAGGTGTCGGGAAGGCGAGCGAGCGAGCAGCACGGCGACAGCGACGGTCGGGGAAGATGAGAGAGATGGAGGAAGGGCTGGGAAGTGTGGAGTCGAGAGGAGAGTGCGCGCCGATAAGGCAGTTCACATCCTTGCGAACACGGCAATGGCTGGAAGTAAGACTAGCAAGCCTTAGTGTACCGCCTGTCGCGCCATCATTGACACCTCGTCCATCTCAATGGCACCACAAAGGCCTGCATACTACGCACAACCTGCCACAACGAAGCTGCTGGTTTAGCCTCAGCCTGTGGAACACAACGAACCGCATCCGCCCAACATAATCTCGTCACAGCTGCTCTCCGACTGCAGAGCATATGACAACTGCGATTCTGCGTATGAACTCTAATTCCCGGAGGCAGCATCCCTCGAACCTTGTCCGCCCTCCTCTTGGCTCTGGTTGGCCAAAACCGCGGTCCAGGGACATGGTGAGATGGATTCGCCCCGGATCTCCTTTTGAGATGAGCAATCAATCTTTCATGATGACCGTTTCTGCTTGACAGTTCGACGACTCCTGGTTGAGACCTTTTGCGAGTCCAACCCGAGTCTTGTCTCAACGCAATCGAGTCTCGTTTCAGGGGTCGAGGCAGAAAAAAGTCGCGGCTGTCGTCAATGGCACGGCCCATGTTCTTCCAACCTGGTAGGCCGTCAGCGTGCATGAACTCTGAACCTCTACTTCCGCCGACCACTCAGCTCTCCAACAAATATATCGTCGGTTGGCTTCGGCTTCGCGATCTGGATCAATCTGTTGATATCTATTAATCAATTCAGCGGCTATAACAGCACGAGTTGTCAATGTCATGCTCGGACTTGCTACCAAGGACCGACCCAAGACCGTGGTTCCTTACGCGAGCTTTTTCTGGGGATGACCCAGTGGCTTTTTACACGTGCGGTCGGAATTTGAAATGTGATTGAGCGGACATTTGCATCGCAGTAATACATGATAATGTACAACATGTAGATTGCAACCGCCACCAACAACACATACACATTCATGACTGACTATCAGGCAGCACAGCGCACGACAGCAACACTTAGATTAGCCATAACGGTGTCCTGTTTGGTGGTACAAGATGGAAGCCTACCGGACTTCCGGATCAAGCGAAGTGTTGTACTCAACTGGGCATCAATCACAGACGACTCGACACAAAGCATCGTCTTGCTGTGAACTCTATCGGTAACCAACATCACTGGCATAGATCATGAAGTGCCTCGTTTTGCGAGCAAATTATCCGACTACAAGTCCATTCGTTGCCCATAGACAAACAACTCGGCCGACAAGCTCTTGGCTGGTCACCGTCCTCATTGGACGCTCGGCAGTATTGCAACAGCGGCTTGACATTGATGCGCCCTGATCAAGGCGATCTGGATCACGTTGCGGTATGGCAAGCCAATGGAGAAGAGGCGCGTTTTATTGAACAAAGCATCTGGATAACCCGCTAAGTAGTCTGCCATTAGCAGGCCATGTGGCTTGAGGATACATGCAGTGCACTGAATGAGTACCGGAGGTCAAATAGAATGCTTGGATGTTTGATTGCATAGACTCCGCCGGAAGACTCTCCGCAATTGAGGATCATAAATCCTCGGCCGCAACGATTTTGCAGAGGCAAGAAAATAGTGGACACAGGTAGGTGGGTATTGGTAAATGTTCATGATTCGTGAATAGCTCTAGCTAGTGCGATCTGGCAGACTTTTGGTAGTCAGCTCTTGATCAAGATATAGCTAGAGAACAAGGGTGTCATACCTACTCTTCTGATTCCTTCGAATCCTTCGAGTCTTCGGCGGATGATGGTGGTGCTTGAAGAGTAGCTTCCAGAATATCCTTTGCTCCATGAAGGCTGATGAGAGAGAGGATGGCCTTGCAGTTCTCGCCAGTGAGAACTGTGGTCTTGGGGAAAAGCTTGCTGTCCCTTCCTTCGGCTGCCCAGCGGACCTTTATTTCGGTCACCTTTTCAGGCTCGCCCTTCTTCTTGTATTTAGCCAGAGCCTCGGCGCAGTTGACTGACGAGGAAGCAAGTTCCTGGATGCGATCGCTCAGGTTTTTGATGCCCAGCCCGGCATTGATGAGCATGACCTCGTGCCTCGACGAGTTGCCGATTGTAAAGACGATGGGAAATTCTTGAGCCATGTTGTCGAAGTGAAGTTTGAAAGATGGGAAGTGTTCACAACAGCATAGCAGGGAAGGGAAACGAGTTATATCTTGAGTGGTTGTTGATCACGCACCTCGACATCCCTGTAACACCGCTGACGTATGAAGGCATGCTGAGCCTGCTTTCTGCATGTCGAAACCGGTCCCACCTTGCGTTCTCCGCGCAGACAGTGCAAGCTTCCAACACTGAGCTTCTGAACGACCATTTCAAGACATGATGAGAGTGTCATAAGTGAGAAGATTTGGGCAAAGAAAAAATGGTGGTCCGGTATACGAGTACCTTGTGTTTTCATAATATTCATAGTCAAGACGTAGCTTTCATCGAAGAAGGAAGAACTCGGGTTACATCTGACAGTACATGTTCGTGCTTACTTTAGAGCATTTCATGTTTGGCGGCACACGAGTTGACTTTCCATCAAAATGGCATTTTAAGCTGGAACAGTTCAAGATGAGTCGTGCATGTGAAAGTCGGCCTTGAACCCTTGACAGGCTCGGAGCTGCAACGGTTGCCAAGCAAGTCTGACGAGATGTAAACCATCGCTGTCAAGCAACTCGACCTAGCAACATCGCAAACCCCGAGCATTCGAGATTTGTGCTCCGTGTTCGCAGAAGCCTTATTCATCCACGATCTTTGTTGACCGACCGTCAATTCCACGAATCACCTTCAATTCAACACTCGGTCTCCGACACATCCACAGTCAGCATGGACCGAAGCCTCGACGAGATTCTTGAGGAACGCCAGGTTCGTCAGCATCGACTTTGTCAATTCAGCTCTGTTCTGACATACAATAGAGCACCCGTGGTGGACGCCGCGGTGGGCGTGGCCGTTCTGATCGCGACGGTGGCCGTGGACCTCGACGAGACTACGCTGAACGCGAGCGCGACTATCCCAGAGACGGCGTCAAAAAGGTCTGTATCCTAGCCGAGACAAGCTTGTACCAACCCAGACTAACTCTTGGACTCCACAGGTTCTCCTTCCTTCCTCGTGCTTCAGTCATTAGATCGACATCAATCAACATGCATCGACAAACACCAACCCTACATTCGATCCGCTGACCGTAATCTCAATCAGTCATTCCCTAGAGAAGACGCCAGAAACATTGATCGGTGAGCCCTTGCGTATCTCACACTTCCACTTGCACCATACTGACCTTTGTCACAGTGACTGGGTCCACGACAAGTTCGAAGACGATGACTGTTAGTTTCACACCATCACACAACCGACCACATTCTGATCCAAGAATAGCCCGCCGCCCTGCTAGAGGCTCGCGCAATGATCGTTACGATAGAGAACCTGCAAGAGATGCGTGCGTATTACCTCCTACAACTTCTTCAGCAACCAACACTAAACATGCCTACAGCTCCGGCTCTGTCTCCGTCCGTGTTGAGAACATCCATTACGACATCCAGGAGCCAGACTTGAGAGTATGTTGTTGTTATGCTCATGCCTCAGTAGGCGCCTTTGCTGACCCCGAACTCTAAAGGAGTTGTTTGAGGGTATTGGACCTGTCGAGTCACTACGCCTACTTTACGACCGCCACGACCGCTCGCAAGGTGTTGCATACGTCGTCTACCCCAGTGAAAACCTCGCCAAACGCGCCTGCCGCCAATTCGACGGCCAGAATGCTATGGGCCAACCCATCTACCTGACTATTCAAGAAGCCGCCCGCCCGGCTCGCAACCCATTTGACAATGTCGAAAAACCTTCCCGCAGTCTGTTCGAGCGTATCGACAGCCGCCGCAGTGCTAGTCCCAACTCGCGCAACGTCGATCGCTACGTACCCCCTGGCGGTAGAGGCCCCCGCTCGCGCAGTCCCCGTCGTGACGGTCGTGGCGCTCCTCGTGAGACTGGACGCCGTCCTGGTGCTCGTCGTGAGAACACTGATCGCCGTGGAGGTGGTCGCGAACGTGGTGACAGACGTGGTCCTGGACCGAAGAAGGAGAATGACGGAAGACCTATGGTACAGGGACGCCCGAGAAAGACAGCCGAAGAGCTTGACGCTGAGATGGACGACTATTGGGGTGGTGGCTCTGCTGCCAATGAAGGTAGTGCTGTTGCATCTGGTGAGAACGAGCCTGGCCGCGAGCCTCAAGTTTCCACAATTGCTGGAGGAGAGAACAACAACATGGGCACCACATCCACAGCTCCGGAAGACGACATTGACCTTATGGTCGAGTAGAAGGATATTTTGATCACGAAAAGTCAATGATGAATCTCTCCTCTCGTTACACAATGGCACATGCATCACATGCAAAAGGACGGATGGGAAAAAGAAGATTGGAAAAACCATCTGGAGTTTTCTATGGCTTGTATCTTTAGAATTTCATGTCAATCAACCACCTCTCAAAGAAAAACTTGCGCATGAGAAACGCTCAAGAACTCTCTACCCTCAATGTTTCCATAACCAAACCCTTTTCATCTTCAAGGTTAAAGCTGAAGAACGTGCTCTAGTTGCTGGGACAGTTCCGAAAAGGCCTTAACAATCTTGGTGACCAGAGCAGTGTCTGATTGTTAATCGAACGGCTTCATTACTTGATTGTATGAGTTACGGTCATGGCGTGTAGAGTGCTAATCAAGTTTCAATCATGGAAGAAGGTGTTTTGGGTTCTGTTAATACCTCTTTAGCCGCAATCAGCCACCTTCCTGGATTATCTCTGTCTCGTGTCCGTGGGTACTTGATACAGCTTTGTCTTCTGGCTCTCGCTCCTAAATTCCTGGTGGAACAATATCCTGCTCCTCCCAACGCTAATACTGACGAAAGCTCTTTCGTATCGGAGTATCCTAGGTCCTGCTCTTGTATCCTCTAGTGATGCTCCGTAGTTGAATCGACAATAAGTGTCCTCAGGCAGAGTTACCCATCCTACATCAAGGATAGTTTGCTGCCCAGAGCGTGGTGAGCATGTGCGAATGTATTGGGTACCTTCTTTTTGGTTCCTTGCTGTGTGTGATCTTCAAGCTCAGGCTGTGTGTCTGTTCCCAGCTGTATCTATCGCCACAAACCGTAAGACTCGTTCGTGGCCTTCCACAACTTGATGGTGCCGTCTTCACTGCCAGTAGCGTAGAGCTTACCGTCCGGAGAGAATGCGCTCGTCCAAACAGGGCCGTGGTGACCCTTGCGTGTTTCTATCGTGTTATTAGCAACTCTCGCAGCAGCAGCTGATTTCGAAGCCACTTACCAATCTCAGCACCAGAGTCGAGATCCCATACACGCACAAAGGTATCTCTAGGACTGCCGGTCACGAAACGACGCTGACTTCCACACACAGCTACACTAGCAATCTCCTGGTCCAAAGTCTTGGAGTCAAGCAAAGCACCAGGACGTGCGCCGTCGAAGAAGTAAACAGTCTTTCCAGCTGCGACACTAAGAGTGCCGTTCGCAGAGCCATCCAGGATGCTAGAGTTGAGTTCGCAGGAACCAATAGTTCCCTCAACCTCATGTGTCGCGATAGCAGAGCGTGATCGCAAGTCCCACCAGCGCAACTTCTTGTCGTCGCAAGCCGTGGTCAGCACATTAGGGCTTGCGGCTGACCACACAATGCTCTTGATTGTCTGGCCGTGCTCGCCAGCACCGACCTCGTAACACTCGTCGCCAGAAGAGGCACCACCCGCAGCACCTGCGCGCGTCAGGTCCCAGATACGCAACTTCTTTTCCATGCCGCCGGTGGCTAGGTTGGTGGGTCTATCTTGCAGAGCAGGGAAAGCAACGGCGCGGACGATGTGGTTGTGCTGCAGAGTATGCAGTTGCTCGCCAGTAAAGGTATCCCAGACCTTTGCGCTGAAGTCGGCCGAGCCAGTGGCAGCAAGAGAACCGTCTGCGGAGACACGAGCAGACCATACGGCGCCTTTGTGACCAACAAAGGTACCGATCCAGTCGCCAGTCAGACCATCACGAAGCATTGGGTTGTTGTCTTTGCATGCCGAGATCAGGTAGTACTGGGGTTGCGACGAGGATGCAGAAGCCGGACTCAAGGCTGAGAAGGAGATGTGGGTGATAGGACGAGAGTGGCCATGGCAGGTCAGAGGGACTACTTTGCTGGTTTCTAGGTGGCTCGCCGGTCAGTGGTTGGAAGGGGAGGCTGGACTGGCGCTGGACGCAGTACCTGTAGCCATTGATGCGAGATGTTGGAATACAGAGTAGCGAAGAAGGGGAAGATAACAGCTGCTCGATAGCACGTCGGATCAGGAGGTGCAGAAGGTGATGAGTAGAGAAGTAGAGGAAGCGAAGCAGTCCTTTAACGAAGATTTGAAACAACGAGCGGTTTGAAGAGGGGTATATTGGTCTAAGCAAACAACAGGGTAATGGCGATCGAGGCCGGAAGCAACAAGAGATATGCGACGAAGTGAAACTGGAAAAAGGCTCGGGTCTTTGAGTGTGCAAGGAGAGAGATGGTGAAAGGTCATCTCTTTCGTGATGCAGGGCCACCACCTGCACCGCGGGGTTGACACGAGAAGCTGCCCGCCTCCAAACGTTCCAAGTCCATCGAATCAGGAACATCTGAAGCTACCTACATATCAGAACAACTCCATATCAGTCCGATCATGTTTTGGACTCTGGGCTCTATCTACGGCGCCACTGCCGTCGCCTTTGGTGCTTTTGGCGCCCATGGTCTGAAGAAGAAGATCTCAGATCCCTCCAAGATCGCCGCTTGGAACACTGCTGCTCATTATCAAGTAAGAACTCTATTATAGCATATCTTCGAGTCCAAGACTGACACATTACAGCTTGTACACTCTGGCATGATTCTTCTGACCGCCGCTGTCGCCCCCAAGAACAAGGTCGCTGCCGGCCTCTTCGCGGCAGGTATCACATGCTTTAGCGGATCCATCTATCTACTCACACTTGATCCTCAAAGATTCAAGGCTCTCGGTCCTGTCACCCCAATTGGAGGTCTCTTCCTTATTGGTGGTTGGGCTGCTCTCGCAATAGGATCTCGCGGCAAGTTCTTGCCCAAGACCGCATAAAGTCAAAAGTATGAGGTTTGAGATGCCTCATGACATTCATAGACCTTACTTAGTCAAGGCATTCGTACACATGAAGTTTTATGTATTATATTCTCCTCTCATCACTAGAATATGAAGTTCGGTTACTGCAACGAAGAGACTTTTTGTCTAGATTTCTCTGAAGATGATGAAAAACTGTTCAGGCGCGCAAAATCCCTTCGAATTTGCCTATTGCTACATACGAATCTCAGATGCGGCGCGCATGGCGCAAGAGAAATCGCTCGAAAGATACACAGACACCGACCCGCTTACATGTCCTCAGAGGCGGTGGCACCAGTGATAATCTCGACCAGCTCACCGGTAATGGCAGCCTGTCTGGTACGGTTGTACAGAATCTGGAATCTGTTGATCATGTCACCAGCGTTCTTGGAGGCGTTGTCCATGGCGTTGCGGCGAGCAGACTGCTCACAGGCGTGGCCCTCGGCAAGA